>VYXH01005296.1:0-31819 GCA_013397275.1 Burhinus bistriatus
AGACAGACTGCAAGACTTTGCTAGTTACATAAAAATTAATAGTGGGGGAGTAGTCTTAGGAGAACTTTCCGTAGGGCTTCACACCTTCAGAAAAACAATTCTCACTGGACTAAATAGCTCAGTCTTTCAAGTCCTAATTTGGTTTCTGAATGATATACAGATCTGGAGCAGGGCTGAAGAAAAAACCTAGGTTATATGCTTGATTCTCTATCTGAAATGAGTTTGAAAGAGTAAATAGGAAGCAAACAATTAAGAATCAAGCCACATCCTTTCAGAATTATTACTGCACAGGGTTTGGGGTTTGGTTTTTTTGGTTGGTTGGGTTTTTTTTAAGGAGAGCTGCGGGAAACTTGGTCAGATTTTTTGTTTAAATAGGAAGAAAATGCCTGCACTGTTTGTTTTGTTAAGAACCTCAGTAGGAGAAAAAAATCCCATTTCCTCTAGGGGTTTCCAGTAAAGATTATGCTACACAAAGAACATACATTACTATTTCAGCTTCCCATAGGTGAGGTAAGAGATTCCTCAGGGACTCTAAGCCTCCTGCAGTTTCTGTTGTGACCAAGCTGTCTAAATAACACTGCAAATACAATTTGTGCCTCTGACTTTTTTCTTGCTCAGTGTAAGTTTTTCACAGAGGGAACATATGCATATTTATATGTTGTGAGAACCTACAACGAAGACTTGGAGCTTGTAATTCTCATAAAAATGCAGTTTCACAGATTGTAATCATTGCCCTGTACAAGAAGGTGCAAAATGCTATGATTTTGAATTGATATCTCTGTACATGAATTTGATGGTAGTCTAAATTTGACAATAATGATTGTCCAGATGTAAAGCAAGGGAGAAATACATCTGTATTGTTCTTAAACAGCTCTTTGAGCAGTGAACTACCTTTCTGTCTTTTTGTGATTTATATTTCTATAAACTTGGACTAAGTTAGAAAGTCATTTTATAGTTACACATAAATTGCCTGCAAATTAAAACTCTGTAGGTTAATGAACAAATTTATGGCAACTGTTTGAACATTTTGCGATATTAGAGCAAACATACACTCTTTGGCAAAAACTTTTTTCCTGCCTCACTAAACTTTGTAAATCTTGACTAGTTTACAGTAAATACAGGTTCTGATTCCAGTGCTTGACTTCCTCAGGGAAATGAGATATTATGAAAATTTACATATTTTAACATTCTTATCTTCCATTTTGTTCTGTTCATTTTGGTGATTTGTAGTATCAACCATGAACCACTGCACAAGTATAATTCAATTTCATAAACCTGCATTTACTTCTCTTGCATTGCTTTTCGAATTTTTCTTCCTGTTGTTCCTAAAACATCTTGTCAGAGTTTACCACTATGTCAGCCTTCATTTCATTGTGGTGATAAAGCAAAATTACCTTCAGTGCAGCTAAGCCCAGAAAAGAGAGAGACAACCTTTGCCTGGGCATTCCTTGTTCTCACTTTTGTCAAGCTAGTACCTGAATTATATAAATGATGAGTATTTACTTTGAATCACTGGATAGTCCAGTAATACATTCCTGCTGTTTTCTCATTTTTCTATATAATTGGAAAATTTTATTCTTGCTTGTTTCCATTGCAATCAGAAAAGGCTGCAACAGAATCAGTCTAATGGCATTCCTTATCTGTTAGGAATGCCTATTTCATGAATAGCTAATTTCCTAAACAGATCTTAAAACAGCTTACAAAGGACATAGTAGCATTTTCATAGTTTTATAGAGAAAGAAGCCCAAAATAGCAAAATGACTGCACAGGTTCCCCACATAGTTAATATTGCTTTGTAGGTCTCCTCAGTCTCAGTTAGGTGCTTTGTCTATTTCTAAAAAGAAACCACTAAGTTGTGGATGTGATACATCTGATTGCTTGGAGTTTTGAAAAGCTGAAGCCCTAATGGGATTTTTAACCTCTTTTTATTGCTGTGTTGCTTAAAATCAGGTGTTCTACCTGAGATTTTAAAATCATGCTGATTTTAGCTCTGTAAAGAAAGTGATAAAGACCCTTGTCAGGCAGAAATAAAGACATCTTTTAAAAAGTTGTTAAAGTTAATATTTTGTTAAAAATGTAAATAAATATATAATTGTAATAATGTTTAAATTTAGGGTTCGACAGTCCTTTTTTTATCATGCCAGATTATTTATGTGTAGGCAAGATTTCTTTTAATAGCTAATAAATGCTTTTGTAATTTATTTTGTTAATCACTGAATTCGAAATAAAAGATGTGTTATCACTCCCAGACAAAAATAAATCAAGCTTTGTTTACTTTAAGAGATAGCAGTATTTCAAAAAGATCAGAGTCTCAAGTGCACTTAAGTCATAGTCCACTTCTGCTGTTAGGTAGTACTGTAAAAGGAGTGTTTATGTGACAACTGACCCTCTACTGATGTTGCTGCTTCTTGTTTTGGAAGAAGAAAGCTGAGCTTTGGTTATAAATAATGTGTGAAACCCTGCTTAACTGCCCGGTAAATTCAGGTGCTTCTCATTCTAAGCACAAGCCCACAAAATGTTGAGTGGTCCTGGAGATGCTGGGTAAAAAAGAAAGCTTTGCATACTGATTACATAGGGAATGCAATTTTTTTTAATCTCCATCTTTAATTTAAACAATTCCTTGTAAATATTTTATACAACTGCCTCCCAAAGCTTTGCGTTTTCTATTAAATATTCTAAGGGATTATTTTCCTGACAGGTTAACTGTATTTTCCCTCATGCTTTTAGAAGTATGGTGATGATTTTGCTGTTGGTTAACTTTTCATTTAAGTAGTGTATGAAATCAAAGCTGAACTCAAATGCTTTAGGACAGAGTTCTAGAAGGCCTGTGAAGGTCTGATTAGCACCCACGGGGCTCCAGTGAGGTTCATTTTCTCCAAATTTGCTTTAGCAGGAGTACAAACATGAAAAAAACACAACAGTGTTTGAGTTTCCCCTCACCAAGGCAATGGAAACAAGACAAATTTTATAAGGAAACACCCAGTCAACTTCAGAGAATTTGTGTGTACATAATGTGTATTCTGCACACACTAATGGATGCAAAGCGAACAATTTTCTCATGATTTTTTTGTGTCTCTGCACTTCTTTTACCAACTTTTATTCTTTGTTCTTCCTCTGTACAAAGAGCCAAACCTTTATCTGCAGTTCGAGGCACTTGTTCAGCTTACTAAAAGCTGCACTTAAGCTGATTTGGGCAGTGATCTAATTATCAGTCAGCAGGCTTGGTCACTTGAGTGCTGACAGTCTTTCAGTGCCTTTTCAAAAGGATAAACAGTGTGGTGGACAAGTTCTTCTTTCTTTGATGCATGCAGCTAAGGATCCTAAAATAATACCCTATAGAAACAGAAGACGTGCCTGCAGGCCTATATGGATAAGCATATGTAGAGTAAGGAGACAATAGGCTGGGACCTGATTCCCACTACCATGGATGTCTGGACTTGAACATTGTTTTTATGGATCAATTGAGCAGAATCTAAGCATAGCTCATTTGAAAACTGCCTGCTAGAAAAGTTCTTTTCTAGAAATTGCTTGATGTTTTTCAGTGATTGATAAACACTTCCCTAGCCTGCAGAGAACTGCTAGAAATTTTCCTTTCTATAATTACATTAAAAAAATTAAATAGCTTGTAATTGGTAACTCAATCACGTGTAATTTGGGACTCAGCCTGTTTCCTGGTTTGGGTATCTCAGTTTACCATGGGTAGGAAGCATGACAGCAGTATTTACAGGGCTTCGCAGCAGTTAGAAATAGATAAAATACAAGGAAAGAAACAGGAAATTTAGATCATATCAGGACATTTTGAAACTCTTTGTGCAGCAAAGTTTATCTATAAGATGTATTGATTTTGAACATACAAATAGATGTCGCTGTTTTGTAAAACCTAGAGTATAGTTTGACATACTTTGTTGTTTTAGTTCCAGAGCTCTGTATGAATATAATTACAGAAAGCTTCTGTGTATTCATCTACAGAGTTACCAGCATCTGTGTAGTCCTTCATGGGGCTTCTAGTAACACATCTGCAAAATGTATGGATTAAAATTCATTGTCTTTCATTTTGTTTTATGCTTTCATTGACCTACTACTCCATCACAAAAGGCATTCTCAATGCTGATGATATTTGCTGAGTTCAATTACATTTGCTCAACTATCAAATAATGTTGAATATATTTAGTGCCTGCCAAATCTTTGACCTGGGATTTTAAGTAAAAACTTTAATTTCTGCGCAGAGTCCTATTTCTTATGCAATCACATTTCAAACACCTGCCAACAAATGGACTATAAAATTATTTTTTATTTATTTCTCACCTTTCTCTTCACAAAGGACTTTTTTTTCCTGTCATTTAATCCACAGGGAGACTTTTTAAAATGACTGTGTCAGTTCTTTCCATTGCAAATATTAGGGTGAGTGATCATACCTCCAAGTGTTTGTAAGTCTTCTATTATTATTGCACTTAAAAAGCAGCCACTAGAAAAATGTTGTGGAAGAAATAAATAGAATCCAACAGAAAATAACTGAATTAACTTTCTGATTTATGCTCTGTAATGTTTATATTCTCTCTCTCTAAAAAAAAAAAATCCATCCAGATCTGCTAAATGATCAGACTGATTTCTTTAGTTTTATTTCTTCAGGAATGCATCTTGTGAATGTCCTAGATTATGACAAAGCCTGTTTCTTCTTATTTCTTAAAATCTACTTTGCGTGCAGAGACTGCACCACAGTTTCCAAGTCAAGCAACTTTAAATATAGGTAGCTCCCAGGCTTTTTGTTTTGCTTTTTGTGGTTTGGGTTTGGTGGTTGTTTTTTTCCCACGAAGTTTTTTTGAGATGTAGCTGAAATAATTCTCGCCTTGCTAAAAAGGACAAAAAAGTGACAGCCCTTCAGAAGTCGTAAGCTGTCTTGTCCCGCATTCAGTACATCAGCTTTTTCTGCTCAGTCAGTTACTAGCTACTTAGGAACAGACATGGAAGAATAGTCATTTTTAGCTTCCAGTGAAAGCATTTTTTAGCTTCTTTGTGTTTCTCCACATTCCAGAAGTGACATACAAGTTCAGTGCTCGTTAGCTGTTCTATTGCAAGCTCCTATTTATGTGGAAGCTTCAACTCAAAACAGTCCAACTTTGCAAGAGAAAAGAACTGACACTTTTAAATATCTGTGCAGTGATAAAATCATGTAGTAAGTAAGATGGATAAATGCAGAATGAAAAAGCAACAATCCGCATTGGACTAGTAAATGTAAAGGTGCAGCTAGGTTTAGTATTCACAGGTTTCAAAATTAATCTTAGAAAAATAAAATAGAAAGAAAACCAAACTTTTAAGACACAAATCAAGCACTTTTTTTTTTTTTTTTTTTCCTGGAAGATGACATAACTGTCTATGGCTTGGGCCAATATGGAGAATAAAAGTAAGTTATGTTTACCTTGCTTGTTAGCCAAGATCTAAGTCTTGACTCTTGGCTGAGCAAGCATCTTGAACCACTACTCTTCCTACACTCAAGTTAGAGGACAGCAGGCACATATTTGCTGCTAGTCACATAGGCAACTCACGACATCATTGCCTGATGACACACATGGTGCCTGTCACTCCTTAGTTGAGATTGGAGCCAATCACCACAAGCATATGTCTCTGCTGGCAAGCAGTGTGTCCCATCTAGAAGGCACTAGCTGCTGGTGCCCTTCACTCATCTCCCAAAACAGCCTGGCAGGGTGCATGCTTCTTGTCTGAGCTACCCTGTCAGTGTGCAGATGATACTTTTGGATACAGTGTGGGGAACTGTCACATAATGAAGCCCTCGCCCCAGCTACCACTTCATATGTGAGACTTGCCACCAGTCTCTGCCTGTGGTCAGGCTCCACCTATAGTGTGGTGTCCGTTCCCTGTAGAACCAGGTCACTTTCAGTCACTGGTTGGACAATGAGAATGGAAAAGCTTAGTTCTTTCAGCTAGCCCCTGCCATGGCTTCAAGGAATGCTTCTGGATCTGCTTAATGGTTGAGTATTGTGTCTGGTTCTGTGGGCTCTTCCCATCTATTGTTTTGATTTAAAAATAAGGTAGCCTCCTTAATTTCATGCTTCAACGGCATGCAGAGGAAGTACTTACAGTTTGTCTCTTGGTACTTGCAAAGTAGCAACTAAACACCTCATCTGAGCTGTTAGTTCCCAGAGTTTCTTCATGGTTTACCCTCCATGGTGGATGTAAGAGCGAGATCAGGTTACCCTGAGTCATCTTTGATACATTTCTCCTAAACGATTTTCATACCTGGTGAAAGGGGTTCAGATCAAGGCCAGGAGATTTTTCTCCTTGAATAGCCCTACATTTAAGATCAATCTCAATTAAAACACTAGTTTGGTAATAACATAGCAGAACTGGTTTTTAAGCGTTTATTTCAAAACCTACTTTAGGAATGTACTTTTCATTTTACTACAATAGACCTCTGTATAGCTTTTTCTTCTGTTACTCTGTGCAATCTAGTATTCAACTTGCAATAACATTCAGTTTGTCAGTTCCAATAAATTTAAAACAGAGTAGTCTCCTATACTTTTATGCCATTTAAAGTGATAGTCCTTGCAGATATTCAGTTATAATTATGTCCTAATAACAAGAAAGCAGAAATATATCCTGTCTTTCTGTAGTAATTAAACAATGAGTGTCAATCTGACAAGAGTGCTTAGCATTCTTGAAAGGATGTAAAGGCTTGTACTTCAAATGCTCCTTGAAGGAAGGCACCACTTTGTATTAGCACACATAGGCAGGAGATGCAGAAGTCCCTTCTGATTATCTGTGGCAATGCTAGCTATTGCATGCAGCAGACGTAAATAAGAAATTGTTTTTCAATACAGCAAGAGTTCTTGAGATTGGAAAAGTAAATCAGGTTGAAATGTAAACTTTTTGTAAGGGTCACATATGCCTTTTGACTACCATCCTCAGGAGCAACATACATTTTAAAGAAGAGGAATTTCATCACTTCAAGCTCAAATTCTTACTCTAAGTAAAGGTCAAAATGAGTAATTTTAACAATTTCTAACAATGTCCCGTGTTCTGAAAAACAATAAATTTATCACCCCCTGAAAAAAAAAGAGATAAACCCTTTCCACAAGTAATTTCAATTAACTAACATTTTCTACAAAAAATAACTTAGTGAGAATTCTGTCTTTGACTTGATTGTTAATTGACAAGCCAGCTGTCTGATTTATCATTTTCCTTTCCCTCACAACTTTAGATTTCTGTTTTAAACATATTGCTGAATTTTTAAGTCCTGTCTCTTTTTTTTTAAGAGTATGAAACTTGAATGTTATTGATACAGTGAGTTTCCTTGATGTTTCACTAGTGTGTGAGAATATTTCCAGGTCAAACTAATTTTCATGTACCCTTTTTGATATAGGTGTTTTGGGATATTTTTTGTTGTTTGTTTTTGTATTTGTTTTTTGGGATTTTTTTGTTTGTTTTTGTTTTGTGTTGGTTTTGTTTGTGGTTTTTTTTTTTTTTTTTAAAGTGCTATTTCAAGGAATCATGGGTGTCTTATTTCAATTTAAAGAAAAAAAAAAAAAACTTACCCTTCTGATTGCTGTGGCAAGTATGTCTGTCTGGCTAAGCAACTAAAAGGCAATTTAAAACATTTATTTTTTTATCTATTGGACTTTAAATCTCAGGATTTTTGAAGCTGAAGTAATGATTTTCAAATACACATGATTACTGAATAAATGATGCAAGAATCTAGTGGAGTAGTAATAAATATCAAATATTGTGGGAAGTCAATTTTACTTAAAATCACACAAATGGAAGCGGCTTCAGAAGATCAACCCATGTCCAAACTGAAATAAGCTATACCTGTGTCACTGCTGATTGATGTTTGTCTAGCTTGTTCTTAAAAATTCCAATGATTGTTTATGACAATGTCTCTGAGACAGTGTCAAAAACCTTATTAAAGTCAAGATATATGACATCTTTCCTGTCTACACCCCGCCTGATATTATGGAATTGTAAAAAGAAGATACATTGGCCTGACTTGATTTATTTTTGATATCCATATTGACTTTGACGAGTCTTCTTGTTATCCAACAACTATTTACAGAAACAGATCATACTTCTATTTTTCTAGGAACTGAAATTTGGTTCTCTGGACTATAATTCCACAGAATCTTTCTTCCTCTCTTTGCAACTCCCTTACCTATTTTAAAAGAAAGGTATTCTTTTTTCCTTCTCTAGTATTTTAGAAATTAATCATCCTCCATACAGTCTCAGAAATAAGCAACAACAGTAAACTGGTTTTCACTTTGTGCTCACCTGTTCTGACTTTGCATTTACATGTTCATGGTGTATTTTTTCTGTATGTCATTAGTAACCTCAACTAATTTTCCACTTCCTGTATGCCTGCATATGCTTAAACTCAATGAAGATCTCATATTTCTCTAATCAATAAGGAATAAGTGACTGAATCAGATTTCAAAGGCTGTTGCTTTGTGAATATCATGTAGGGGAAGCCATGCTCAACACATTCCAGGGAATTGCTGGACATCCTGTGTGTTCGCGTATTTGCTTCTCTTGTTAATTCCAATTTATGGGTGCTGGCTGATTCTGCTAGTTACTTTTAAAAAGCCTTGTTCACTTTCTTCATCCTGGTGTAGCACTCAGTAGTTCCCAGATAGTAGTTCCCATTACGACAACTGTCACATTTTTTCCCCTTTACTCATAAAATTTGGCAGATTTTAGATGTCAGTCACACACTGCAAAAGGTACTTCAAAATGTATCTTGAAATGTGCTGTCTTTTAGTTTTCAAAATTGATCTTTTAGGCTTTCCCAAAATACATTTTATGAATCACAATAAAAGTTAAATAAAGGAGTTAAATAATCCAAAAAAGAAATAAAACATTTAATTTTAGATCAAATAGTAATTTTGGCTTGACTCAGTTGCAATTATTTTGGCAGAGGCATGAAAAGAAGAAGATTTACTTAAAGGAGAAGGGCCTGAAAAAATGAAGTAAATTTTTCTTTTGACCCTATTCTTTACAAATGTTCAATGTTCTGTATTTGATTGTAAAACCATGTGGTCCTTATCATTCCTGTCTGAAGTGCTGTTCAACATGTACGACTATATGCAAAATCAAGAAGGTAAGACAGAATGGTTGATTTTTAATTTTTCTTTCCATCTGGTTTAAATAAGGTAAATTATCAGAAGATACCTCTGTAATGTTAGGGGAATTTCAAATGTAGTGACAAATTGAGAATTTGCCCTATTTCATCCTCTTTTCCTTTTAGATCTTGATATAACACAAAAATAAAAGGCTGCTATCAAGTCATATCTGAAGAAAGTGATGGCCTACAATCTTTGAACAAAATATAAAGCCATATTATTGAATTACAAGTGAAGTCATATAAGTGTATTCAGTCTAGTCACCTTCATTCTAAACAAGGACAGAAGGAAAAGAAGTCAGCGAGCATCGCAGTAGAAACTACTTACCTTGTGGTTACAGTTAGTGATCTGACATCTTGACTAAGAAGTATGGATGCTCAGTAAGATATGTAAGGGATAAATATGGACTTATCATCAAAGTATGAAATCAAAAGGACTGTGGATACTTTGATACATGCTAATTAGAGAAAAAATACAGACTGTAATCTTGCCATCAAGTGCTGTAATTCTGTCAGATCTCACAACTGAAATGTAATTGGGCTATGATAGCACTGGGTGATCTGCATGAAGGAAAAAATAAGGTCAGGAGGAGTGATTTTGTTAGTGACAGTCTTTCTTTTAGGCTGAAGTTAATACTTCACCACTCTTTCATGCAGAAAGGTAAAAACACTCTAATTTGAAAAGCCTATCAAGTCATAAAGAACAGCCTGCTGTCTCCTTCCCAAATAAATAAATTTACTTTCCAAGATCATATGTCTTTTGAAGAAAATAAAAAGCTTTATATACCTGTAAGGCAAAAATCATACACTCCTTTGGGAACTTTGGGGTTTATAGGTATGCTCTGCATTGCCCTGAAGCATGTGAGAGAACTTTCTGGGTTATCCTGACAGTGGAAAACATTTCATTGCCGTGGCCCTGTGGTAACAGCTCTCTTTCACTTCACACAGCTTCTGTGATGGCGTACAGTGCAAAGAATCAGGGGATTTATTAAAATTTCTCAGTATCCTGTTTTTAGAGTCCTCTACTGATGTGAGGTAATGATTACACATGCGTATATATGTGCACCTGTATAAGAGCTTTTCCTGACCAGCCTGCTCAGGGCCTTCAGCTTCATGCACTCCACTTTTCAAAGAATGTCTTGTGGAGATGGTGGATAATTTTGGTATCCCATTTTTTTCTTAGAGTCCTCCAGGTTTTCTTTCAAATTCAGTCAGTCTTTCTCCATCAAAGCCTCTTCATGAAAATGCCTCTTTGGAAATAGGGTTGTCATCACTTCTACTTGACTGGCCTATTAACAACTCCCTGATTAAATGAGGAATAGGACCCACACTCCCTGGTGAATTACTGCCCCAATCTCAGAGAGAACCTGTAGCTATTATCACACAAAAAACATTATTGATAACTAAATAAGATTGATGTATTCAGCCCACTACTATGAGACAAGATACAAACACATTGAGTTGATCAGATAGAGTTTTAAGTGCTTTTGAGCACCCAGATACCATTGTGATAAATACACACACAGAGACATAGATATAGACATAGATATAGATATATAATATAAGTAGATGTAGATGTAGATGTAGTTGTAGATGAAGATAGAGATAGAGATAGATAGATAATATAGATGCAGATATAGATATATAGATATAGATATAGATATAGATATAGATATAGATATAGATATAGATATAGATATATAAGAAATGTTTTTGATCTTTTGCCAGGTCATAAGAAATGAAGGTTTTTCAGGATTATATTTGCCTTGGAGAAAATTCAGTGATATGTAACTGACTATTTTCATAGTGTAACATATTTTCTTTACCCATATACGCAGTGACAAGTAAAGCAATGTAGAAACAGAATCCTATTTCATGCATTGTAATCAGTATCAAGTTCCAATGAAATAAAGTTGTTTAATGAATAGGATTGGCTAAGGCAGACAGCAAATCCTCTTGTTGTTTACAACAGCACTTCAAAGAGAAAACTAATTGCAGAACTGATGCAGCACTTTAAAAACCACACTGCTGCATTTCAGAAACAAACAAACAAAAACTAACACGATATTTATCAAGGTAAGAGACCTTTAGCTGATTTCTTTGGGAAGCAGCACAAGACTAAATAGTTGATGTATTGACCAGCATAATATTCTTTCCATGAAGACGGCTATTTGTGTATGCGTTCCAGTAAATCCAAAAAACGATTTCCTACCTATATACAGTCCCTCCTAAAAAGGCAATTGCACGAAGTATTCCTTATTTTCCATATTCTGTCTACAGCTACTCTTTGTTACTCATAGTTTTCCCTTTCTCTTATTTCATAAATGATGATACATTTCACTGGAGATGAAATGAGTACTTTATGTTGTTCATACACCGTTAGGTTCAAGTGCAAAAAGTACCAGGTTGATGCTTTATTTAAGTTTTTCTCTAACGTATGTTATTAACATTCAGCAGGCTTCCATACAGCACTGGATTTTTTGCTGATTGTCACTCCATCTTCAAACTATGAAAGATTTAACATTATATTCTTATGGAAGACAGTGTTGTGAAAGATGGTCTTCTGTGATACGTGTGGAGTAGACATGGAAGAATGTGAAGACACTTGGTATTTCCTAAGCTGTATTTTAACAAAAAAGACCTTCCCTAATTGACTTTAGTTTTATCAAAACACTTTATTCAACTTTAAAAGGATATATTTCTTTCCATTCCTGATGTGAGCATGGTAACTAGTTAAGCAAATCTTATAACTAAAATTCATTTTACAATTTTTATGATAGCCATGATAGAATAAAATTAAATTTCTTTTTTTCTGTTCTAACTTTTCAATGCTAAAAAGAGTAAAAAGCAGTAAAAGCTTTATTTTGTTGTCATTAAAATGAGCAGATATAATCCCAGAAGTAATGCACTGAATAAGAAGGTGTAATTTTTAAACAGTAAGTTTTATGATTATCACATTTCTCATTATTACTATCTTTAAGGATAAGCACAGATTAAAAGACTGAACACAGGAGAAAGCACTGAACACTGTAACATTTTTATGCAGTTTAATACGATATAAACTCTACCCTTGGTCTCTAGAAATAAAAAGTGTGATATCTTTAAAATCATGCCCTTGTAATCTGCATTTTAACTAAATGATGGTTTTGGTTCACAAGACATTCTGTATTTTATCCTGAAAACAGGTTATTTTCATGTTAATTAGGTTCTCAATGCATTTACTGTGGAAAAGGAAACTGAATTTTTATAGTCTTCTTTTCAATTTAATTAAAGTAGACCTTCATTCCTCTCTTCAGACAATATGCCACAATTAGAAGACCAGGAATGTGATGGTACTCAAAAGTCAAATCTAAGAAAGACCCCCCAAAAAGACCGGAAGAATGTAAATAATTAAATTACAAATAATAATAGACTGAGGCAGTTTCTATATCCTGTAAAGATTTTTAGTATTTAAAGTGAAATTGAGACATGATTCAAGTACCTGATATTCAAACTATGACCGCACAAACTCTTTATTCCAATACAATTTTATACAAACTTGGATGTCATAGCTAAATTCTTTTTTCAGCTTAACAGTGTTTCAGAAACACGTTCAGAACAGCCATAGCTTCAACAATACTAAGAAGCTTGACATCCACGTTGGTTTTGTACCTCATCGGGATTGGAAAATAGTATTCTTCTAATTTTGTCGTCTATTTTGGGGCTCAGACTGTGGTAGGTGATAATAAATCACCTCTAACACAGACTGACAGGTTTGATTTCCTCATAAAACATTTTAAATCTGTCTTAACTTTTAGGCACTGGCAGAGAAGGATACGAGTCTGGACTTTTATGTAATAGCCTAGTTAGAGAATTTTTCTAGGAAATAAGAGCAGCATTTAAATATCACTTCTTCAAGTGTATTCAAACTGCATCCTTTGAACCCCAGTACAGAACCATAATCATCAAGGTCTAGGGGAGAAGGAAGAGAAGGGCCCAGTAATGATATGAATGTTTCTTTCAACTGAGTAAAGAGTTGGATCAAAAAGCAAGGAAAAAACTGAATCTAAAACTGTTGAGTTAAACATTCTAAAACTGACCTGAAAGCAAAATCAACTTGGTAATTACCACTAACTACAGAAATACAAATGTAATTGCCTATTTTGTGAAAGGGATAGAGAATTCTTTTGGTTTTCATACTTGCTGAGAACCATCCTTTCTTTTCAACTTAAGTGCAGATATAAATTTTTTCTTAGTCAAAAGGAAAAGTTCCCTAACTAGGGGCTTGATGCAAGTCCAGCTGAAATTGTTCCTAACTCAATTGGGTTTAGGAAGAAGCCGTTTATAGACAATGTCTAGACTCACCAAAGTACTTAAACAAATGAGTTGTCTCATATAAATCGATGTGATTGCAGCCATTTCATAGCAAAGTGTGTATTTTAAATGGCAGGGTGTTCATCCACTGAAGAGAGGGTGAAATTCTCATCACTTCAGTAAACAGATAAGTTTTATTGTAGTAAAGATATCTTCAGTTACATATTTCAGATACTACAATCAAAGACTACTTTTCAACCAATCATCTTATTGTTTTATGAAACTTTGAAGGACAGCACTAGACAATGGGCAAGGGAATAAAGGCAACTATATAGATTTGTATAAGGAACATATTTGCTCTCTGTAGTCATATTAGTGTTAGTAAACAATTTTAAGTCTACTGATCCCAGGGTCCCAAGGAATTCTCTTCATGAATGTAAAGGAAATGCTTAAAAAGCACAGTTACTTATAGCAAGTAATTGCTTCTTAAATTTTATGTCAGATACTCAGCTTAGCAGTTATGCTTGCATATATATTAGCTGTAGTAGAGACCTGCTTAGTGCACATTTCTCCCGGTAATGAAGTTTTAAATGTTCCAAGATTTTCTTTTTCATTTTAGGAGAATGTTTTGCAATAGTATCTGGGGTTTGGGAGTTGGGGTTTATTTTGGAGGGAGATGAACTGTGTTTTTTAAATAAGCTATTTCTAACTGTACTGTAGTGTTCTTGATATAGTATCTTGCCATGTAGAACTCTGCAGAATTTCTCATTACTTCACGTTTACATCCTTCACATGTTTGAGAATGTTGTTAAAGGCTATTTACTCCCTCTTTCAGGCCCGTCAAGCCTGAACCCCTCCCTCTTTTACATCAGTGCAAGTAAGAAATAAGTAATTTGAAATTAAGAGTTACAGAGTACAGAAGGAGGCTTTCTACTAGTGACCATAGGGGCTGTGATTATAGGTGAGGAGATCAGAAAAGGAATTTAAATGAATTTTAAAGGAATTTTAATTTTCCCATATCAGAAAAGGATGACTGAGAAGGATAGTTTTTGAGATAGTAAAGATTTTCTTACAAAAATACTGTCAGTTCAACTTTTTTATCTGCTGAAATAAACAAAATCATTTTGTCTAAAATCAGACTACATAACATCAAGCTTTTGTAGTATCTCCATGCCTCTAGCAAGTCACAGGAGCTTTACAGCTGCGTTCTCTGAGATGCAACAGGTTTTTTGGTTAGGTGATATTTTCTCTCTTCACTTGGGTTTAGTACTGTTGAAAAAAGTTCTGAACTCTTTCATTAGCACCATTTCTAGTACTTCTAGAAAGAAGTCTGTAATTTATTATTGCAAAATGTTTCAGAATTTGTCAGAAGTCATGTAATTATGTCTAAAGAACTGGTGGCCAAATGCTTATCCCAGCTGATGAAAAAAGACTTACTGTGGAAGTTCATTAGAGCTATCACTAGAAAAAAATAGGAATTTTATGACAGAGACTACGCATTTTTATTTCCCGTTCTGATCATGTGTGTTCTTCCTGGACTGGAAGCTGATTGCAGTTCTGGTTTTGACCATTTTCAGTTGTGAAGACCTGTATAATTGTTTTAAGATATGCTTTAATGGAGCAGTGAAACAAGAGTTCAGCTGTCTTTTGAAGTTTGGACTTTATCAGTAACAGGTAATGAATCTTGACAGTTAATCATATGCTTTTTTGTGTCTCTGGATATGTCTACATCTTTATCTATTTATATACAGAGAGGGAATATAATGTCTATTATATGGTAATAATAGCACTGCCTACAACTACACTGTTTGGATAAAAGATAAATGAAAAGATAAAATATACAGAAGTTATAAGCATTTTTCATATAGTTATTTATGGAGCACTGAAAATTTCAATAGTGGCAAATACTGTCCCTGTCCATGGTAGTTCCTTCATAAAATTTTCTGACAGTGAAAAACGAGTCCTCTAATTCATTGTATAGGCATAATGCTGGTATTTATAAAGGGAAGAAAGAAGTCACCTTTAAGCTATTACCTCTAAATATAATACTGGACATTCTCCAGAAAGTTCATTGAAAAATCAGTTGGCCAGAGGCACTCAGGCTTGACTACTTTCACCTGAAAAATTAGTGCACACTCAATATTTTATAAAAATGTGGTGGTCAGACAGACAGCTTCCTCACATTAATTTCTTCTCTTTTTTTGACAAGGAGAATAACCTCTGAGATGGAAATAAATGATTCTTAACCACACTATGCTTTTGGTTTCGTTGATCCAAGTGAAACTAAGTTTAGAAAACTGCTGAGAGAAGTGTTCACTCTATAGTCGGTATGAATCCCTGGAGTATGAGTTTATAGAGGTGATTGAGCACTCTTCAAGTTCTACAACAATGTGCTAAGATACACTTTAAGTGGGAGTGCAGCTCTTCTAAAATATGTTCTTTGAATCAGTACAGTCTGTGCAGCTTTAGATTTGGTGCACTGGGTATGTGCATGAGTTAGAAAACTAATATTAATGACAAATGGATGAATGAACTCTGTCATTTTGGACATATCCTGCCTTTTCTTTGCCCAAAAAATATGAAAGAAGAAAGTAAATGTCATAATTTCTCTTTATTGCATCCCACAGAGGAGTCCAGTGTAACAATAGAAATCCACAGTTCAGAAGGTGGGATGGTACCATATTGACATTAACAGTATAGGTCTACACAATTGAAGAACTGAATGAAATTTTATTGTTGTGAAACCAAAAAGAATAAAAAACAAAGTTTGGATGAGCAATGCACAACTGATATTAGAATGTCATATAAGATTTTAAAACACAACCACTTCTTTTTAAAGGAAAAACCTGCTTACAAAAGACCACGCAACTTTAAAACCTATTATTAAGAAAAACTGTATGAACAGCAGTGTACTTTCCAAAGCATACAGGTGCCCTTTTGTATCTTTTTGTTTCTGATAATTTCCTTTATGCCGTGAGCTTGCAAATACATCAGAGAAATATGATATCCTGGATAAAAGAATGTCTTTCCTTCCCCATCTCCCAAATTCCTTTTATACCATATTACTCTCCGTTCCAGCTTTTCTCACCTCATCTCAGTATTATCTTCCCAGAATTAGAAGAAGTCATTGAATTAATTAGAATAAATTGTTAAAGGTAACAACAGAAGTATAATTTAACACAAAATGAAAATGAAAAACAAAACAGATAAGGTTTTGAAAGTTCAACTAATTCATTATGTACCTATACTGTGTATCATTGTTTATGTGTTGTTACATTACAGAGCATTTAAGAAGTTTGCATGCTAAAGAGCAGCAACATCTGTTGCATTTATTAAAAAAATGCTTTTAAATTAATCATCTAATCATCTTGCTTCCAGTTAGTACAATAATCCACATCTTATTATGGTGCTTAGTCTTAAACAGAACCAAACATGGAGCTTAAGATTCCACACTGTTGCTTTCAGGATATATTTATAAATACTGTGGTAGTCTATTTGTTATAAAACCAAATAGGAAGCTATGATAACAAAAACTTTTAACAATTGGGAAGAGACAATTTGATAACAGATTTGTCATCTCTATTAGTATCATGCTCTGAAATACTCAAGGTGATTCAAAGATTGTATGTTTAATTAATGATTGTACAATGAATAACTCTTTAATGTGGTAACATCATAAACCAATGCAGTGGGATTGGAAATATGCAAAAGGAGAAGGGATGAGGGATGGGGAATGTGGGTCTATATACATTAACGTTTGCACTTGCATTTGTACTTGCACAAAAAGTGAATCCTTACACCTGTGCTTCCAAAGCTAATTTTTTATTAGATAAAACACCTGGGATGCAAGTTTTTAAAAGTGAGGCAGATTGCACGTGGAAAAAAAGGAGACATGGAGAGGTCCTTTAGGCAAGCAGCTCTAGCTTTTGGTGTTAGTTTGTTAGCTTTTCCATTATTTTGGAATAAAACTCAAGTTGAGGAAGCAACTTCTAAGTTGCCTTCAACATTTCCCACAGAAAAATTCAACCTCCAAGAGATTCCTCAAAGATGTCCCCTACAAGGCAGCACTTTGGAGCTGGACACTGCACAATTCACCATGAAATACCTCAGAGGTCTCTAAGTGACAGTGAGAAGGGCCTGATGGCAAGTATACCCTTTGTCTGCATTCTTCTGTTCTGTGACTTTATTTTGCCACTTTGCACTCAGTTTAGAAGACAACAGTTTAACCCCTGCTTTGCCAGAATAAATTCAATGTTTTCATTTTTGGGCTTGTTTAGCATTCAAAGCATTGCAAATAAAACTGGCAATCTGGAGATGCTTTTGTTTCTGCAGAGGTAATCAGTCCAAAAAACCACTTTAGATGCCTGCAATCAAAGATAAATTTGGGAATCTCAGAGGCAATTTTGATATCAGGATTAAAGGTTCTGTTTGACATCTGGCAGCCAGGGTACAGAGAGAAATCTCCCTCAAAGATCAGCTCGTAGCTCCTGCTAGGAGCCAGCATTTGAAAGTGTGAGTTTGCAAAACCCCGTGCAAGTGTAGAAGCTCTAGCTAGCTTCTGCCTAGTGTCAACATAAAGATATAAAATGGAAGCAAGCACTTAAATGCTGATTAGAATCAACATTCTCTTCGCATCAGTTCCTTCCCTGAAGGTGAAAGAACTCACATTCCTTGAATCTCTATGTTACCCATTATCTGGAAGAGAAAAAATACTTCCAATTTTCCCAGTTTTATTAAATGATCAGTCAATATGTATCATTCAGAAATTAATTCAGCTTACTTGACATTTTTTGCCTTGACAGGATATTTATCATCTGCATCTAGCTGTGTTAGAGTTGGTTGGGTTTGGGGTTTATTGCTTTGGTTTGGTTTGGTTTTTTCCCCAATGTACTTACCTGCAACTTGATTTCACATCTCTGTGTCTGTATATATTCTGTGCCAGTGATGCGGAAGGCAGAACTGTGTTAAAAGCACAGGTGGGTGAACAAGACCTTCCTGCTTGGCCTGCTGTCCCAAAATGTTACTATGGAAACCATCAAATTCTATCTTTCTACCAAGTATATAAGCATATTTAAGAAGAAGAAAGAAAAAAGAAAAAAACTCACTCTTTGCTAATCTATTTTCAGGTCTGTAAGAATTAAGTTTCTGCTACAGAAAATCCTTTTACTTGGCATAAATGAAATTCAATCAACAGTTCACAGTGAAGACTAGTAGATAGAGATGGTCAATGGATAAATCACACTTGCTATAACCAATTGTCCTATGTTCAGTCTTACACATTTGCGTTGAAAGATTGCTTAATCATAGAAGAAATAAGATTTGAAAAAAAGACAAGGTTTTTGCATGGCTTCTCAGGACCTCGGAAGTGTTAAACTCTGGACAAAGACAACAGAACAAAACCACAAAAATCTTTTAAACAACATCCTTTTTTAGTTTTAATCATATTTTATATCTTCATATTTGTAAACCTGCACTTTCTTAACTTCCCTCAAGCCAATAATTTGCTCCCCACCTTTCAAGAAGTATCTTTGCAAGGTATGTATTATATTTCTCCTACCTCTATTTTATGGTATTCACCAGATATTTACCAGCTATTTTTACGTTACGGCCTCTTTAAGAAGGTTGTCTTTATTGAAAAAGAGTGCAAGAAGTTTTAGTGAATCTTTTTGTTCTTTAATGAGATGAGAAAGACTCAGCTGGGAGATGACTTTTATTGAACTATTGAAAATTATTTAAGGACTTTTGCTTTTTTGTTTTCCTGCATCCACCCATTTTTTAAGTTGCCATTTTTTAAGTTGCCATTTTTGCTGGAGGTGATTATCCCCAAACTAGATGTGCTCTTCAGCTGCTTTAGTGTAAAGTCTGTCAGCTTTCTGTAAACTGCCTCCACTGTCAGATTAGACTAAGACATCATCTCTGTTCTAGGGTAAACCTATACATTAACTTTCACATATGTGTTCTCTGCTGAAAAATTCTTTGGGGAATAGAGATGATCCTTTCAGGCAAAGTTGTGCAAAAGAATTTTGGTCTGATATTAATTCTTAATTTCCACAGCACAATCTGCTGATCTGATCTGTTAAGGGATGACAGTGAAACAGAAAGATTCACTCCTTTTTTACATCAATTGATGCTGGAAGACTAAAAATGGAATTAATATTCAGATAAATTTTTATTTTATCTAGTAAAGAAATATTAGGACAATAGTCTGTCATATAAGTCTAGAACTTTGAATCACTGAGAGATGACAAGCCAGTCCTAATGATTTTTTTTTTTTAATTGTAGAAAATACTTTTTTACATTTAATTTCAGAGCTCTACTTCTGCAATGGCAAGCAGTGATGGTGATTAAGTCTGCGGAATGACTGCACATCCAGGTACGGACAAAAGTGAGAAAATGAGTTTCAGCTTATCCCTAAATATTTCCTTTTTTATTTCCTTTCATAGCATTTCAAACCACTAGATGCACCAAGAGGAATGGAAGTAAGGTACCCCCAAAGTGCAGTTGTTAATCTAACCACAAAGCTTTCTTCAAGTTGTAATTTTAATGTTTGTGGTGGTTTGATGTTGGCTGGCTGTCAGACACCCACTCAGCTGCTCTCTCACTCCCCCTCCTCAACAGGACAGGGGAGGAAAACATTACAGAAAAGCTCATGGATCAAGACAAAAACAGGGACATCACTTACCGTTTACCATCATGGACAAAACAGACTCAGCTTGACAAATATTAATTCAATTTATTGCTCATTAAAAATAAAGTTCGATGGCAAGAAACAGACAAGAACTAAACACCTTCTCCCACATCCCCCATCCCTTTTCCCAGGCTCAACTTCACTCCTCCATCCCCAAGTCCTCCACTTCTTCCCCCTAAGACAGCGGTGGCAGGGGGATGGGGAATGGGGGCNGGGCCGCCCGGCAGCACCCACCACCGGCCCCTTGACGCATAGGCCCAACACAGTGTTAGAGCTACAATTCAAGTACATCTTAAGTAAGTAATGGTCAGTATCTAAAAAACTAAATTGCATGAGAAAACAGAAAGGGGAAAAAAAACCCCAAGTACTGTAATGTTTTCTTTGTGCTGTCTGTATCAAAGAGTTGGGGAAAGAGAAAACAAGCCTTCATCTGACGCTTCCCGAGGACTATAATATCCTTTTCATGATTACAGACATGCCTAGGATTACCTTAGTACCAGATTTTGACTGAGATCTTTAAGAACAGTGCTACAGTCAAAATGCTAGTTCTCACATAAAATATTTTACCCTTTCCTACTTTGGCACTCTTCAAATAACTATGAAAAGAATTGTTGACTCAGCCATGAGATGATAAGATAAAGAGCATACAATATAATAATTATTCCAACCATCTTTTGGTTCATGAACCCAGGCACAAATCACCAATGCCTGCAGCCCTGAAGCTTCAATCTGTAGCTGATCTTTGCAACTCCAGAGAGTCATAGGAGAGTTGAGGTTGGAAGGCTTCTCTGGAGGTTGGTAGTGCAACTCTCCTGCCCAAAGCAGAGTGAACTAGAGCAGGTTGGTCGAGTTCGTTTTTCAGTATCTCGAAAGACAGAGGCAGCTAACCTCTCTGGGCAACCTGTTCCAGTGTTTGACATGCTCCTCTCTAAGGTCTTTATACATATTGATGAGATCCCCCCAAGTCTTTAACAGGCTAAAAAGTTCCAACCTTTTCAGCCACTCCTCAGATGGCAGATGCTCCAAACCCTTAATCATCTTCATGGAGCTTCCCTAGACTCGCTCAAGTATGACCATGTCTTTCTTGCACTGAGGAACCCAGAACTGGACACACTGCTGATCTCACCAGTGCTGAATAGACAGGAAGGGTCACCTCCCTCCACCTGGTTGTGACACTGCTGTTTCTAATGCAGCTCAGGATGCTGTTGGCCTTCTTTAATGCAAGGACAAATTTCTAGTGCATGGTCACGTTGGTGTCCACTGTGACCCCAAGTCCTTCTCTTCAGAGCTGTTTTCCAGCCATAAGGTTATTCCTTATTGATATAGGACTTTGCATTTCCCTTTGTTGAACTTGATAAGGCTCCTGTCTGCCCATTTCTTCAGCCTGTCAATGTCCTCCTGAATAGCAGCATAGCCATATGGCATTATCAGCCACTCCTCCCAGTTTTGTACTGTCTGCAGACTTGCTGAGAGTGCACTATCCTATCATCCTGGTTGTTAATGAAGATGTCAAACAGTATTGGCCCCCGTATCAACCCCTGGAGCACATCACTAATGACTAGCTTCCAGCTGGACTTTGTGCCACTGCTCACAACCATTTGAGGTTGGCAGTTGAGCCAGATTTCATTCCAGCTCATTGTCCACTTATCTAGTCTGTGCTTTATCAGGTTGTTAATGAGGATGTTATGTGAGACAGTGACAGGTTGGTCCCCAGCCTCTTTCTGTAGAGAAGTGACATTTAGGATTCCTAGTGATGAAGCTGGGGCTGAGTGGAATTGACACGAGGGATGGGTAAAGGTCTTGGTTTTACAATAGTGCTGCAAAGTTATTAATCTAGCACCTTCAAATTTTTGTGCATACGACTGTGAAACTAAAATTAACTCAACTGGTAGTTACACCAGTTAAATAGAAGTTACTATGATGATCTTGTATACAAAGTACCCACTTACTGAAAAGCTCAAGACACTGTGGCAGTTCATAAAAACACAATTTAAGCAGAGTAAATTTGTAATAAAAAAATTACTTCATTAAAATTTCAACAATTTACTTACATTTTTATATGTAGTATGTAATTTAATTTATTATTTAATTATATACAATTTCTTATATAATACACTATATATATTTTTATATATATAAAAAATATCTCCAGTGTAAATGACAATGTGAACACTGGTGAGCAGGATGTATAAAGTCTCGAACAAAATCACTGTGGCTTGGGCCTGTCACCCACATAAGGTATTCAATCAATTACAGGATTGCTTTTTATTTCTATTCTGAAGTGCTTTTACCTGCACTGCCACTGAATAACTTGAAATTGCATGAGTAAATCTGCCAGTGCGATACACAGACCACAGCAGAGCATCCACACCAGGATGAACCTCTCTAGGGGCCCAATCCAAAATCCGGTGCAATCAGCAGAAGGATTCCTGAAGTTTTTGGATTAGACTCATTTGAGGTACTTGGTGTGTAATATGTGATGTCATGTTTGTGGTGACAGAGGAGAAATTAGTTTTTCCTTTGAACATTTTTTTTTCTATGTAGGTGGCACCACACAGCATTTTTTATTTGAGGCAGGGATTGACTTCAGCAGTTTTATTGTTACAGTGTACACAATTTTCCATAGACCTCCAATACCTTTATAGTAAAAGAAAATTCTGTTACCCACAAGTGGTTAGAGCTGTGTGAAACTCAGCACTTTCTGTTCAAGCACTGGTGCCAAATCTTTTATATAATTAAGCACACAACCATGAGATTTTCTTAGTATTTTAAGTTCCTGTTTAATGTAATTTAAAAAAAAAAACACCACCCAAAAGCCAAACAAACAAACAAAAAGGCCTATGAATTTTCCATGATTTTATCCCTAAACTATAAATCAGTTATTTAGGCATATTGTTAGCTAAATTTAGCCCACATTTGTGATGAGCAATTAAAACTTTGCAGAGTTTTATTGCTGGGCTTGTTCTTCAAATGACTGTGGAACAGTACTGCTTTGACATTTCTGTATCTAATTTTCCAAGAAAAAGAAACTGTTCAGGCCTTAGGGGTAGTACACTAGATCAAACCAAAAATTGTTGTTGGTGTAAGATGAAAAACTATGTTCACCAAGTGCTAACCTAAGAAATCTAATACTTGTGAAACTTTGGCAAACTATTTTGAACTAGGAACAAAAATCTGCATAGAATTGCCATGCCTTACTTTGAAGAGTCTGCCCCTCCTTCAAATACACACAAAGTGCATCTGTCCTCTCTTTCCTCCCCCCTTCCTTCTCTTCCTTCCTTTAGTGAGTAAATGTTCATAAACACATTCTTCCTTAGAACGTATTGTCTCTCACACCTTCTCTCATACCAAAAGTTTCATACTGGCAGGAAGGCTTTCATACTGAATGCATAGCTCTGCTCTAACCCAATGTGGCTGTGTCTCACAAGGCCCAGTAGCCATTTAGATATTTTTAAGAAAATATCCCTAATGCAATCAGATTTTATGAAGACATAAATGGATTGATTCTGTATTAGGGAATAATGTTGTGGAACAGGACTATACCATGAAGTTCCATGAAGAATCATGAAATCTCAAACAGTAGATGCTGTATAGGAAGGTCCAAGTGATCGCTGATGACAGCTGAGATACTGCTGTTGACTCTGTTTTCTACAGTGACTTAAGCAAACTTAAGCTATATAAATATGCAGTTTGATTGATTTCCTGTTAAGTAGTACAGTTAAAACTTCTTGAAAAACTCAGCTAAAATACTCATAATAAATCAGCTAAAATGTTGGTCATAATGCTCTTAACCTATGAAAACTGAGTCACCATCCCTGGAGGTGTTTAAAAGGTGGGTACATGTGGTGCTTAGGGACATGGTTTAGTGGTAGACTTGGCAGTGTTAGGTTAACAGTTGAATTTGATGATCTTAAAGGTCTTTTCCAACCTAAATGATTCTATGATTCTATGAAAATGTAAAGAAAAGCAACACAACCTACGACCATACAAAATGGGATACACCTTAATTTTTAGCGTCATTCCCCAAGGCTAAAGGATTAAGTATCATGGAAAAAAAAAATACTTCTCATCATATTTGATAAAACAAGTTGTTATTGCCTGCTAATTGTTCTAGCATTTCTGATCTTTTCTGATGTTTTTTTTTTCTTTTTAAGAGTATAAAACGTAAATGCTTTAATATCAGTTTTCTTTGAAGATCTCTTACCTTCCTCTTCCCTAAAATCCCTACTTTACTTCTGCCAAATGGATATTACCACTAGCTTTTCAAAAGCCACCTTTAGTGTCACTGTACTGTGCTTCTTGATTTATTTAATTTTTGCATTAACAGCAACAACCTTGGATTAAGTGTATTATTTTCTGCTTTTTATGTTCCAAATCAACCTGTTTTTTGTGCATGTCCTGGCAGGAGTAGAAACATTAGATGTTGTGTCTGCCAAGGAGTTAATAAGATTTGAATTCCATTTTTAAGTGGTTCTAATGATTTGATGCTTCGATACTTAGAGGAGTGTCTAGTACAAAGCAAATGTTTACTAATTATTACTTTGAAGCTTCATTAGATTCACTAATTCACCACCATGATCTGGAGGAATTTATTCAGGTGTTAATTTCAATTTGGCTCTTGTCTTTTTTAGTCGCACAGTCAAAGTACATTTTAGAAGACTGCACTTTCTGAATGAAAAAAAAAAAAAAAAGAGATATAAATCAACATAAATAGCAATACCAGTAAGAGTTTTTTGTGCACACAAGCGCAGTTCAGCATTTCAATGGTATTTCAAAGTAAAATGTGCGAAAATGTAAAACATGTAAGAGCTAAGTGTTAATAAGAGTAATTCGTTAAAGTAATGAATTTGTGAAAATATTTGGTTCACTTCTGAAAAGAAAAAAAGGTCTACCTTTACAGTTACTCAAAAATAAACTGCAGGAAAATTGATTTGAAGATTAAAAGTAAAGTATTGTTTTAAAAAAGATAGAGATCTCTTTCCTAAAGCCAGTTTCAGTGAGGTACTTAATCCCTTGCATAATTTTCAGCTCATGATTAGTTCTGCTGTAGTTTAATGATTGCAGAATCATATGACTGAAGTTTAAACACAGGATTATGCATATTTTTGGTGAATAAAAATCCATCTTTCTGTTTTTTCCTTTTAAAATAATGCTTAAGTAAGACTTTAGTACTCAAATAAGACTTTAATCTTACTCTTCTTTTGTACCAAATTAGGAAGTTTTAAATATTTTTTTTCCCTAGACTTACAGTTCTTTTAAAACTAAACACCCTAAAATATATTCTATTTTCTCATGAACTACCAAACCCATCAGTCTTCTTGTCCCTGTGATATATCATTGTGTTTTCTACCATAAAGTTCATAAGTAAATAAAGTGTGCAAACACTCAGATGATTTGTGGGACTGGTATAAAATTATTTTTCATGAACAGAAGTATATTCCAAATGCTTTTTCTTAATAAACCATTGTAAATAAGTAACTACAAGAAATATGACAGTTTGGAAATCCTTTTCCAGAAAATATTCTATGAAAGGAGGGAGAGTATATCATCTTTCATCTTCTTTTTTTTTTATGTATATATATATTCTTCTTGAAAATATCTTGATATGTGGATTACAAAATAATCTTTCATATTTTTAAACAGGTAGCTGTCAAGTGGATACTGAAATTCCTTCTGAAGTTTCTTTTATTTAACGTAGAAATTTATTTAACTTAGAAATTAAATGCATATTTTTTTTTACAAGAAACCCAGGTTCTTCGTGCTCTAATTATTTTAATGAAGATTTTTCAATTACCACCTGGTTTGCATTTATGTTTTTCATTTTCATTCACTTTATCTTGCAACAGAGATTTCTTATCTGTTGTTACACTTATATAAGCTAATAAACTTGTTCATTCGTAGCCTTTAGATTGATTTTCTCCTCTACTGATTTCGTATAAAGGTATAGGACTATACAGATGTGGCTTAGATGGATACAGCAGAAAGTTTCTGAAGCTTAGCTGTTCGTATTTTCCAGGCAAAACCATTAAAAACAAAGATAAGAAACTTCCTTTAAAATTGGCATACCTCCCCAAAAAATCACAGTAGCTTTAATTTTGAAATGCTGATAAAGAAAAAAGTGGGCCAAACCAAGAGTCCTTTTTCCATCATAGTTTATAAATTTTATATTAAACAACCAAAAGAGAGAAATCATCCTGAAATTAGTCCTGTGTTTCTCACTTCCTTAATAAGAGCTAAATTGAAAAATAGGAAATATGGCTTCAAACATTCTCAGTCTGAAAACAGCCTAGATTTTGTATTTCCAGCTCCCTGAGTGGGTTCAAAACCTCTGAATTATTACATAAAATGTAGGTGGTGCCCTGAACAATGACATAGTTGTTCTTTCAGCAGCCATATTTTGGAACAGATAAAAAACAAGCTCAAGCTATGTTCCATTCCTTGAAATCCTAAATTGAAAAAAATTGTGCCTCTGCAATCCTGAATTAGGCACCTAAACTCTTAAGAGAATTTCCTGTTAGCTGTCTGTCTGCTTTCTACTCAGTGTGAATGTGGTCTTGAGGCTGTTCTGCAAAGGGTCCTGAGTCTTTACACACACTGTGCAGTAATCCCAGGCATGTAGCTTCAGGTTTTGCATTGTTCTTTACGGTGCCTGCAAGTGCCTAAACTTTTTATTGGCTGTGTTTGCTGAGGGCCTTTTGAGGGTGCTATTTTGTACCAAAAATCATTTGATTGTGTCCCTCTATTTTACAAATAAATTGTCTCCAAAATTCATATCTCTTTCAGTCCTGCATGGAAATATTTTTCTATCAATCTTATAAAGGGCGTGTGCCACTTACTGAGAAAGCTCTTGCTTCATCCCCCACCCTAGTATTATAGGTCATTAATTGTCATATTCTAGAATCATAAAATCATAGAATACTAGGTTGGAAAGGTCCTCAAGGATCATCTGGTCCAACCTTTCTTGGCAAAAGCACAGCCTAGACAAGATGGCCATCACCCTGTCCACCTGAATCTTAAAAGTGTCCAATGATGGGGAATCCACCACTTCCCTGGGGAGATTATTCCAATGGCTGATTGTTTTCATTGTGAAAAATTTTCCTCTTGTGTCCAGTCGGAATCTGCCCAGGAGTAACTTGTACCCATTACCCCTCATCTCTTCCCTGTGATTCCTTGTAAAATGGGAGTCTCCATCTTCTTTGTAGCCACCCTTTAAATACTGGAACATGCCTTCTTTTCTCAAGGCTGAGCAAACCCAATTCTCTCAGCCTTTCCTCATGGCAGGCCTCCCAGTCCTTTGATCATCTCTGTGGCCGTTCTGTGAAACCTCTCCAACCTGTCCACATCTTTTTTGTATAGCAGGGACCAAAACTGAACACAGTGTTCCAGCTGTGGCCTGACAAGTGCTGAGTAGAGTGGGAGAATGACTTCTTTGTCTCTGCTGGNACCGCACAGGCCACTTGTCTAGACTGTAACGCGTCGGTTTCTCTAGGAGGAGGCTGTGGGGAACCATGTCAAAAGCCTTGGAGATCCAAATAGACAATGTCCACCTCTCACCCCTCATCAACTGAGCAGGTTACTTTGTCATAGAAGGCAATCAGGTTTGTCAAGCACAATTTGCCCTTGATGAATCCGTGCTGTTTTTTCCAGTCACATGCTTCATTTGACTTTTGATAGTCCCCAGGAGGATTCGTTCCATAACTTTCCCAGAGACTCAAGTAAGACTGATGTTCCTATAATTTCCTGGATCCTCCTTTAAGACGTTCTTGTAGATGGGGGTGACATTAGCCTTCTTCCAGTGTTCTGGGATGTCCCCTGATCCCTGCGACTTCTCAGAGATTTTGGAGAGTGGCCTCGCAATGACACTAGCCACCCTCAGGTGGATATTGTCAGGGCCCATCAATTTGTAGAGGTCAAGCTCCTGTAACAGTTCATATACCAACTCTTCCTTCACTGTTGGTGGGTCTGTGTTTGCATCAACCTGGATTGTTGCTCCTAAGGCCTGGGGCCCTACAATCTTCCTGAGGCTAAAATTTAGAACAGTAGTAGTCACTAGTAATTTTTCTTTCAACCTTCAAAAATCACTTTCTTCCCTCTTGAAAATGATATGCTTTATCCTTTAATGACATCTTCTGAAAGCAAACTCAGACAGCATGAGGTTGGAGTATGTCCTGTAAGCAGCTTCACTATGCCTGGCAAGGTACCTGCGGGAGCACTATCAAGAGATGCCATTAAGCGCTCCACAGAATTAATAAGTATTCAGACCTCCTTTAAAGAAGTTGACAATGCTGAATGCAAAGCCCAGGATAATATTTTTGTTTGTTATCAAAAACTATGGAATTTTTGATGACAAAATCACTATGATGTCTGGTGCTTGGAATAATGAAATCCTGATGGCTAGAAGTCTAAATAACCAAAGTGCTTTCTGTTCTTTCTCCTAATGTTACTGTTATGTTGTTAATTTACAGAGTATCGGTGACAATCTAAAAGATGTTTGTTATTTTGGCTGTACAGCTAATTCTTAAACTTATGTTGGAAAACATTTTGGTTTTTAAATTACATTTGTAGGAAGTGGGAGTAGAATCACAAAATGAAAATACCTATTATTTACCATTGCTTTATTTATTTAGTATACATGTTTTGTTCAAAAGATGTTGAATTCATAATACAAGCAAAAAAATTTCTTCAGTGAGGTTCACCTACACAGATGTTATTGTATAGCTGATGGGACACAAACCTGGAGAAGTTCAAATACTGCTAGCAGCAAAGTTAGGAGATGTGAAGTTTACTATGGACTAGCAAATTAAACAGCTCTTAGTGAGTTCTCTCCTATGTCCATAATGCTAAAAAGCGCCTTAGCTAACTAGTTGAATGATAACTTATCTTCAGTTGTCACAGTAGGGGAACTGTCAGGGAACTTACTTATTCTATGAGGATGTTTCCATTTTGAAACCTATGCAGTTCTTAAAATGGAAACATCCTTACAGAATAAATCAACTTTAATGTTGATGTGCTAATTAACTGCCTGCTAATAATTTCTGTAACTACACATACTTTCTGATAGGTGTTCTCATTTCCACTACAATAGAAATCTGGGTGAATATTGTAAAATAAAAAAAGAGACAGTGATCTATTTCACATTTTAGTCTAATTTTTGGGGGCTAATGTTGCTTAATTGGGATTATTCTCAAAGAATATTACTGCAAGTGGCCTTAAAGGAAGAAAAATGCTTTGAAAAGAAGGATACTTTAAGGAAATGTTGTAGAGCCTGATTAAAAGTGAGGCCCTAGAAGTACAAACTATTCTGTGCAGGTGGTTTCCATAACAGCTGCATTGATTCACCCGGTGATTGCAACATATGGATTCTTTTGCAGAGTAAAGGTCTACAGACAGAAATTGTTAACTCTGATAATTCCAGTCATGCAGATTTTGAAAGATGTACTAATACAAACAGAAACATGCTGTTTAACCTCTGTATCCAACTAGAAAAATAAAACAGATCTAATATTAAATACAAAACAAAGTAGGTGGCAGTTATTTTTAAGCGCTGTATCAGAGGAAAAAGCATAGGAATTGATAGCCAATGGACGTATGCTTTCCTAGGTGTATGAAATAATGTGCAAAGAAAAAGCATTAATTCATTTAAAAGAAAAATGCAGTATTGTAGAATCATAGAACACCAGGTTAGAAGGGTCCTCAAGGATCATCTGGTCCAACCTTTCTTGGCAAAAGCACGGTCTAGACAAGATGGCCCAGCACCCTGTCCAGCTGAATTTTAAGTGTCCAATGATGGGGAATCCACCACTTCCCTGGGGAGATTGTTCCACTGGCTGATTGGAATAATCAAAGACTTTTAAAAGAACCTGTGACAAGTATCTAATTCCCCTTAAATTCACTAAAGTTTGATGGCTTCATTTTCACATATTGTAGGTAAGTCTGGTAATCCATGCCTTGAGGTCTATACAATACAAGCTAAAATAACCTCTTTTTCCTGATGTGTCAACCCAACTGTGCTTGCTGGGCATAATGGGTATAAAACATCATTCTCTCAGAGCTCTTCCTCTGTCATTTTCATGCACAATTTCTGTAAGAGACATGTCATGCTATGAGGTAAATACTCCTAAGCCATAACACAAGCATTATCTTTTTTTCTTGAGCAACAGTGCAAACAGAGGAACAGCACAAAAATTTACAAAAAAGCTGAATTCTGATTTTGTTGGTGTGGCTTTTTCAATTTATGCTTGTGATCTTGTTGGTATAATGGGCTTCTGAGCCTCTATAGAATCACAGAATCACAGGGGTTGGAAGGGACCTCTGGAGATCATCTAGTCCAACCCCCCTGCCAGAGCAGGGACACCTAAAGCAGGTTGCACAGGATGGTGTTCAGGTGGGTTTTGAATGTCTCCAGAGTTGGAGACTCCACCACCTCTCTGGGCAGCCTGTTCCCGTGCTCTGCCACCCTCAAAGTAAAGAAGTTCCTCCTCATGTTTAGATAGAACTTCCTATGTTCCAGTTTGTGCCCATTACCTCTTGTCCTATCCCTGGGCACCACTGAAAAAAGACTGGTGCCATCCTCCTGGTACCCTCCCTTGAAGTATTTATAAGCATTGATGAGATCCCCCCTCAGCCTTCTGTTCTCCAGACTAAAAAGACTCGAGTCCCTCAGCCTTTCCTCATAAGAAAGATGTTCCAGTCCCCTAATCATCTTTGTAGCTCTCTGCTGCACCCTCTCCAGCAGTTCCCTGTNCCACTGCTGACCCCTGGGGAACACCACTTGTCACAGACCTCCAACTAGACTCTGTGCTACTAACCACAACCCTTGGAGCTCTATCTGCCAGCCAGTTTTCAATCCACCCCACTGTCCATTCATCCAACCCACATTTCCTAAGCTTGCCTACACGGATGCTGTGGGAGATGATGTTGAAAGCCTTGCTGAAGTCAAGGTGGACAACATCCACTGCCCTCCTCTCATCTATCTGTCCAATCACACCATCGCAGAAAGCTCTCAGATTAGTCAGACGTGACTTCCCCTTGGTGAATCCATGTTGGCTACTTCTGATAACCTTCTTTTCCTCCAGATGCTAGACCTCTTTCACGTAGGAAAGATTTAACTTTTAATTGTCTGGATATTACTGAGTTTGTAGAAAAAAAAGTTGAGCTCCACAACTCCCTTCTACACAAACATTAGAAAGAATACCATTATGTACAGCTAAACAATAAAGTCTTCCTCAGGAACTGAGATCCATAGCATCACAGCAATATATTTGTAGTACATGGCACACGGTTCTTTATACCAAATGCTCAGATATTTACAGGGACAATAATGATTACTTATTTTACTTTCACTGGTACCAAAAATAAAGGTCAAGGGTCTATATTTTGATCCTTTGGCTTAGCTTTGTAAAGTGCAAGATGTCTAGTAATTAACTTAGTTATGACTCAGGTGCAAATTACTTCTGGAATTTAATTGGGAATTAATTCTCCAACTAAGCCATTTCTGAAAATCTCAGAAGTTGTTTATATTCATATTTTGGCATCTAAATATCATTGCAAAGGCAGTACTCCAACACGTGCTTAGCAGTTTATGCTCAAACTTATTCACATCTTTGGTAATTAACGTGTATTTAAATGCTTTGCTGAATATTGATTATAGCATATACTAAACTGCTTTGTTGATCTGGGGTTGACTTCGAATCACGGAATCACGGAATTGT
>VYXH01005297.1:14294-29883 GCA_013397275.1 Burhinus bistriatus
TTTTTTTTTTTGTAAACTATTTTTACAGTAAAGAGACTTACAGCTTGTGTACAGTGGTACTCTGAAGACTTGTTTGGAGTCTATATTTCAATTAATTCTAGTTCTCTGTCTGATAAAACAGTATTGTAAATGAAAGCTAAAAGTTGCGGAGCTGTCTGAATGGACTGAACTTATTGCTTATGTTGGGTTTTGATGTTACATTATCTGGCTTCAACTTCTGCTTGTAATAAAGTTCATGATTAGAACTTACTGGGTCCTGTCTTAAATCTGAAATGACGTATTACATTTTGAATTTAATTAACATAGTTTTAATTGTTCCCTTTTTAAATGGTTTGCCTGAGGCTTCTGGATGATCTTTGTATCATCCAGTTAAACAGAACATGGGGCAGCTACTTAATTTAAACACGGTGCTGAAGAGCAGTTTTATCTGTGTTTTCTGGCGGTGCCTACCATATGCAGCTACCATCTTTCTCTTGCCTTTGTGGGTTATCGTTCAGTTGAATCACTTCGCTGCTCTAGTCACCACCTGGCTCCACAAATATTTATTGCCAGTACAGCACTGAGATGGAGTGGTGCTGGCTTAAGTGGTGTTGTGATCAAGTATGTCAATAGCCCATACATACTCCTTTATTGCAGCTTGAATAGTCATAAATAGTCTAGTGCGAAGTCTGCAAATCTGATGGATTGAAGGACACACCTGCCTTTTTAGTGTCATTGATGTGATGGGACTTCTGCAACGAATGTGCTAATGTAAACAAGTGCTCTAATAAGATATTATGTCTGATAAACACAAAAATACTGTTAACAAACTTTCTGGGCTCTCAACTAGTTGTTCAATGTATCTAATGGTGTTGTATACACATTTCTTTTCTAGAGAGCTTGATAGATTGCCAGGATATTGTTTAGAAATGATTCATGCTAAACCAGAAGCTTTATACTGTGTTACACATAACCATTGATTTTTCTTTAAGTATTCAAAAGAAGCTTTATCCTGTGGTAAAACATCGTAACACTAAATACAAGGTTTTTGAGTGACTTTGATTTGACGGCTTTTCCTGTTGAAATTGAATAAAGATGCTTTCCCCCCTGCTGATGATCTATCAACATACTTGGCACTATCCATGTTAATTCCTGGTTATCTGCATCCATTTCAAAGAGCTAATAGATATCTGTCATGCATAACTGCATTGTGCTTCAGACACAGGAGACTATATATGTGTGTATATATGTATATACATATATTTTTCTCTATGTAATTATATAGAGAAAAATATAAAAAAAATCACGTGCCACTGTTCCGTTCCTTGATAGCACTTTAATCTTGGTTTGCACCTCATATAGTGCAACTACCAACTTTAAACTCCTTCACAAAAACTTCATGAGATGTACTCATCAGGATTGTCTTTTTTGTTGTTGTTGTTTTGGTTTTTTTTTTAATCCTCCAAATAAGTCAATTTGTCCTGGCTGTGACTTTGTCATTATCCTCCCTCCCAGGTGCTGCACTCTAACTTTTAATATCATCTTCATGCTGCCCTAAGGCCCTGTACTTTTCATAACATAACCTGTGTTACTCCTTACTGCTCACGCCCACAGGCTATGCCAGAGGACTTCCATTGCTTCCTCCCAGCCCTGCTTTTCACAGCCAGGCTCTGTGACTGCCTTGCTTTAGCAGGAGGGCTGGAGCCTGAGCTCCCGGAGGAGAGGCAGTGTGGCCCTGCCAGTAGCCCAGCTGTCATCCAGTGTGGTCCTTCTGACCCTTTGCTCATCACTTGCCCTTGGCAGATCTAATCGGTCGCAGCCTTCGTAGTAACAAGCTGCAGCCTTCAGCTTTACTTACTTTCCTTCCTCTTGAAGGGTTATGTTCTTCATGTGACTGCCTGAGAAGAGAGGACATTTAGAGTGAGGGAAGTAAAACTTTAGGGAGATTTTTTTTCTTGTTATTCTTCCATGTTCTTACAAGGAGGGACCTGTCTCAGTTCCTTCTCTTCCCAAGTTTGAGAGCACTTGTTCCTGTAGCAGGATGTGGGTTGTGATGCACCAAGGTGTAAACTTTAAGTTTGTGTACTTTTCAGTTAACTGTATGTGTAAACAAACAAACAAAACCCCCAAAACCCCAAACCCCCTGTATTACATCCCTTTTTTGCTTTTTCCTAGTTCATAATTTGCTATTGTAACCATCAGTTGAGCAAAACTTGGATATGTGCTTGTCCTCTTATTTTTTTTTTTAATGGAAAACCAAAAACACCCAAATCCCAAGTGCTTTGCTAAAATCTAGCTCTAAACTCTTTTATTCTTCTTTTCTTGCTTTGTAAAGCTCTAGAGCCTCAGCAGATTTTGTCCAAACTTACGGTGTGATGATATTCCACACAGCATTTCTGAGGGCTGTAAGACAGAGTGCTTTCTAGCTGCTGCATGTCCTTGGCCTGCTGTTTATTAAAACAAATAAAGAGAACATTGTGGGGTAAGAAGATGTTACACTAACAATTTCTTTCTTTGCACTTGGTTTCTGAGGGAAGTTTTTTGACTGTAGCTTAAAGGGCTGTATTTAAATACTGTGTCTGTAGATGGTCTCAGGAATTCCATATGCTTATCCTGCTTTCATGTCATCTTCTCCTGGTGCCTCCTTACTGTCTGTCCGGAAACAGCTACTATTATGCTTCACTATGTACTGTGTTGCAAACTGTGATTTGAGGGCTGAGGATTAGGCTTCTGTGTTGTCCTTGGGCTTGAGTGCAGCCTCAGAATTGTTGTAAAGTAAATAAAATTTTGCAAATACAAAGTCTTTTTATATCTTCTTAACTGTCATCTGAAAAAAACCATGCTGGTTTAATATCTAATTTTATTGAAGTAAAGTGGTAGTTGCAGACTTACTTTATTTTAACTGTTTTAATGTTGAAACACAATATTAAGTGATAAAAGTACTTACTCTGGGTACTGAATTGCAGAAATAGCTGTTCTTAAAAATGAAAGAAATTCTTGCTAGTGTAAGGAAAATAAAGGGGAAGAAAGAGTGCAGAAATGCATGTCTGAGTTTCATGCTTTCTGCCCTGAAACTGGGTGCCAACAAACTGTCTGCAAGTAGAGAGAAACAGGCTAAGAAATATGGTCAAAGGACAAATATGTATATTTTTAGTTGTTGTAGGGGAAAAAAAGATGCAGCCTAGTTGAGATTCCTATGAGAATTTTATTGCTTTGCTTAGTTCTGCTGTAAGCAGTGCGTATAGCCTGTTGCTGAGTATTTCTGGAATTTTGAGATCGTCTTTAACAGCACAATTGTGTACTTGTCTTTAGCATTTAAAAAAAACAACTCGAAATTGATCTTAAAAAATCTCTAACTTCTTGAAGTTTTGCATTGGTTATGGATTGGATGTATTTCTAAAAATATTCATCCTACTATTTGGTACAGTTTTGCAAAATGGAATCACGATGTTAAAATTAGTGAATGTAGCCTAATCTAGCTCAGTTAAAAGTTGAGAATTAAAAAAATATCTTAGAAGCACCATGGCATAACTACTTACAGGCATTTTTGTGTTGTCTTAGACAGCTACTAAAGGAAATATTCCTACTTTGCTCAGATTTTGAAATAACTCATATAAGTGTGCCAACTACTAACATTTTATTCATCCTATTATGTCTTTTAAGGCAGAATTTTAAACTGAAGCTTTGACTTAAACTGTTGCATGTGTATGTCTTGCGTGGCATGAGACTTGGCTTCTGCTTTCTCCTTTGGTACCAGAAGAAAATATTATGCATGATCTAATAGTAGATGTTCTTTTATCTTAAGTCACTAAAATACATGAGCTTGAACATGAGTTCAAGCAGCCCTAACAAAACTTAAAAGTTTTGATTGTGTGCTGGAGCATGTATATTGTAGCGGCAGTGTTGTCTGAATTTAGAAGGACTTGTGACACTTTGTATTAATTCTTCATATCTTCCCCCCCCCCGCCCCAACAATGTATGCTAATATATGTGGGATTTTTATGGTTTATTTGGCAATTTTAACATGCAAAATAAACAGCTGAGTGGGTATGTATACCGGAGGTGACAATACATTAACAGCCAGCTTTTGGTTCTGTTAAGAGCCCAACTTGTAATGGGAATTTAATTTTAAAATGCTTTTCCAGTGGAGCTGTGAACTTCGTAAGTGCAAAAATTGGAAGTATTTTTCCTGGCCAGAGGAGTTTTAAGCACAAAACACATCTAAAGTATTGGATAAACAAGAAATATATTCATTTTAATACCAAACATTTTTCCTTCTTTTGCTTTTTGCCCTAAAGTTTGTTTGCTTCAGGCAGGCTGGTGAATGTCCCTTTCCAGGGTGCTGGGAGACAGTAAGGATGTCAAAGAAATGCAGTATCCTAAAACACTGAAGACTCCTTTAGAAATTAAATTGCAGTCTCTGCTCTAAGTTGTTGTATAGTAACTTTATCTTGCACCTTCTACAAAGTTTTATTGTCTGTCCTGGAACTCACTAATTATATTCAGCGTTACACAGTAAATGTGAAAGCATACTGGATCTGAATGCAGATATAGTAAAGGATGATCCAATACAGGGACTGGTGGCTTTTAAAGACAGGAAAGTTTAATCTGTTTGCTGTTGGTTGAAACCTGCCAGATGAAAATGAGTTTTGATGTTAAAATAATGAAATTTTAGATAATCTATTTTAGTAATGACCTAAATAAATAAGTGGGAACCTAACATCTAATTTTAATTTAACTATTTAAAAGATTACTTGTTAGTTGAAATGGTGTTTACGTATGTGATAAATGATGAATAGTATGTGAAAACGGCTTTTTGTATCATCTGTGAACTTCAGTGATGCTTGAGGGAAGGTTTATGTGGAGAAAGATGCCTATGGAAACAAGCTATCAAAAACATATCAGACAGCTCCTTGTTCCAAATACTTTTCAAATTGGGGGATCTTTTCATATTAATTTGTTATGCTAAGCCTATCAATAAAGGCACACTTTATAACAAGAGTGACATTTTGTTTTTGATGGGTATTTACAACTTCTTGATGCTACTAGATCCATTTCCTTATGGTGTGCCAATATGGCCAAAAGCTCTGCACTGCCTTGGCGAAAGGTGGCATAAAATTTCAGTGTCTGCTCAGTACGGATGGTTCTGTGTGCTAAAATGTAAAGTATGCATGTGTGTTCTTAGCAGAGTTTAGCAGTTTAACATCTTCCTGTAACTCTTGTGCTGCTTCTCTCTGGGAGGAATGATGTTGGCCGCAAGGCTCATCGTACCTTGAGGTAGTATCTTCATTGTAGGTTTTGTTATGATTGCTGGATTGTCCATGCCAGACTGTTTGCCCATCCTCTAATCCTCCATTTCAATGGCATTCTAAAAGGTGCAGCTATCAATACTTCCCGTAAGTGTTACTTAGAAGATACAGCTAATCACCCTATATACTCAATTGCTGCTCTTGTGAAGAGAAAAGCATTTGGAGTAATTTTAGCCTAAAACACTATTCAGGTATTTAAAGTTTCCCAATAAGCCTTATATTTTTAATATAGCAGTTGGTACTCTGAACAGCAGAGTCTTAAGTCATCAAGCCAAATAAGTCTGTCTATTGACAGCAGTCTTGCAGAAGGCTCTCTGGGCAGCTGGCTGGTCAGCTTGCAGCACCGTTACTTTACAGACCCTCGTGGGACCTGGAACCTGGAGCTCCTACAATGCCTGCAGTTGCCTGTAATTCATCTTTTTAGAAGAGCTCAGTGGAAATTTCTCTAGAAAACAGCATGCAAATCAATGGCAAAGTATTCTTGTATAGAGTAATTTTAAATACACTTGTTTTTCTATCTGTTTTATTTATGACAAATTATTGTTTTTTTCCAGAAATAGTAATGCTTTAAATGCTACTTGTTTGTGATACTCTGCTGTAGCTAAATCATCAAACAAAGGCAACGGACATCTAAAGGTGCATCATTTACTGATGACCATAGTAGAAAAATAACGCGCCCTTTACCCTAGTATATATTTTTCTTGGAGACTCCCAGAAAGTTCAGCTTTCATCCAACCTGTGCTTTCCACAGCTGCTCTTTCTGGCGGCTTTCAAGAACAGCTTTATGTGTTGAGCTTTGCTATACACTTCAGTGTAGAGATTTTTAATGCATACATGTACTTAAAAGCGTGTTTTACTTTTTTTTTTTCAATAGCTTGGCAGACAGTGCTGCAATACTTTATTATACTTGTAGTTTCAATGAGAATGTTCTCCAAAGGCTGGTGGCTCCAGCTGATCCGCCGAATGCTGAGCATAGAGTTGGAATTGAGCAGCACGGGGGAGGGCTGTGTTTGCTGCAGCGAGCAGCAGGGCACCGCTTACTGCGTGTTGCTTCATCAGCATGAAACTATTAGCAAATTCTTGCCATCTCAGCTATAATGTACTGCTAATAGGTTTGCTTTATTGCATAGGGTAGTCAAAAAAGCTTGGAATGTTTTAGTAATTTTAGCATGACATTCCTCTTAATGAAGTTTGACAGCATTTTCTGAACTCCCTCACATTGTATAACAAGAATACCATAAATGCATTCCTGTGTACTAAGTGCTGGTAACTTATTTGTGTCTTTTCCTAATGAAAATTTTCTTACATGAAGGCTTTTGACATGATTTCTAATGTATTATATAAAATAGATTCCTGGCAACAAAAGCATCTGTATAATTAGTCCATTTTAATGTACTCTCAATTTTCTCAAAGTTTTATATTTGTCAGAAGACTTTGTAAATCTTATTTCAGTCAAAAAAAACCCCAAATTTTTGTGAGTTTTGGTTGGGGGTTTTTTTGTTTTGTTTTTCTTTTTTTTTAAATTACCTCCCACCTCCAGTATTTTAGGACATGCTTTGTAAGCTGGGGTATGCAATGCGTAGGGGCTTTGTGTGACCTTTTTTACTTGGACCGTCAGCAGTACGTTTCAGAGAGGTCTAGTGCCAGATACCCAAATCTGATTTTTTTTCTTTTTCCTCTCTGCCTTTTTCTTTAGAGGCAGTAATAACTTTTATTTTTTTTATGGCAGTTTACTAACTTCTTCATTTTACTGGTAAATTGGAATGGATCTCTGATTACTAGGGATTGGGACAATTTTAATTTTCAGTCATCAGCTGTGAAAAATAGTGTTACATGGCAGAAAGCCAATTCAATTATGTCAGTTTATTTTACTTCTTTTAATAATTTGTGAAACTGGTCGTGGTCTTATAATCATGGGAGAAGCAGGAAGGGTCACTGTGTTTCCCCATTTCTCACCTTGGTACTGGGCAGACTGCATGGGTGGTGGGCAGGGATGTGGCAAAGAACGCAGCTTCCCATTTTTATTGCAGGGGCTGGTTCACTTACAGCTGCATTCACTCATTTCTCTCTTGTATGTGAGGGTCTTATCTCACTCCTGGAGCCAGGCTTCGGGAGAGGTTTTTACAGTCTTAATCCAGCAGTGCTGTTCATAGTCAGGATGGATCTAGTTTGAATGTAGTACCATACGTGGGAAGACCAGATGCCATCTTTATCATCAGTGCATCTTTAGCAGACCCTGTCTGGGTTGATCTAACTGTGACAGCAGGCCTTTGGAGATGGAGCCTTTACTTGAAATATCAAAATGCTCGATTCCTCCCCCCTCTTATTTCTGGCAGGCTGCACTTCTTTGTTTCAGCTCTTCACAAGAGGTCTTTCATCCTATGAAAATTTTGCTTGAGAAGGACCTGCAAACAAGAAGGGGGATTTCTGTTAAACATTTAATTATGATTAGTCGTTGATACTTGTCTGGAGGAATGAAATCAGTACAGAAAGCTGGAATAAGAGGGGTTTTTTGTTGTTGTTGTTTTTTGGGTGTGGGTTTTTTTTTTTTACTTTTGTGTCCTGTTGCTTACACAGTTGGCTTATACAGCAAACGCAGTATTTTATCTTGAACAGATAGTTCCAAGCCTTTAAGTGAGAAATTTTAACTTAGTATGCCAAATGTTAGGTAGCGGGCTAATTTTTTTTTCTTTTATTTTGGCATTGTCCAAGAACTCAAAGATACCACAGTTGGGGATAATCACGACTAACTTCATAGTCTGATTTATACTGAAAGTTGTAGAAGAAGTTACAGTGAAACAGAGGAAATATTTCTGGTGACCATGTTAATTATCAGTCCAATCTATGAATGTTTTCACTTCAATATACCTCCCTAAAATGAGTGCTTATTAAAAAAAAAATAAAAATCCTGAACTCTGTTATGAGGAACTTGGCTGGCATGCTGTGCTGTTTAGCCTTCCTTTGTTTCAGTTTTCATACCAGTGTACAGTTGGAAGTACTGAAGTGGCGCTTCTTTGTATTAAATAGATCCGAGGAGTCAGAAAATAAAGCATATATTTTAATTTGATTACTGAAAGCTAATTCTCAAAGCACCTAATTTCTTATTTAAAATCTGGTAGCTTTTCTATGGAGTTGGCCTGTGACCTCTTGATTCTCATGGTGCTTGGCCACTAGTCCATATGGCTGCCTGTTCACCAGTAGTCATACTAGCCTGGCAGTGGAGGTACTTTCAGTATATTGCTTTGTTTTTTTTCCTTTGTCATAATTTTTACTTGAATGTTAAGGTTTGATTTATTTTGAAATTTTTTTTAAACTTGAGTTGCTCAATAGTTCATGTAGGACACAAGGGACCATTAGAACCGGTTCTGACACCTCTTTTGCAACACATACCAGCAAACATCATACAATCATTTTCTGTGTGAAACCTATAACTGTTATGTTTAAGGAAGACTGTTGGAGGAGGAGAGATACTCAGATTTAGTTTTGGATTTTGAGGGTGGTTGGCTGTGCTGAGCTTCTGGGGATAGGCTTAGTCCGTTGTTGAGAAACCTGTTTGTTATTATTCTTTGAGTATTCCAGCATACGCTTTTTTTAATAAAGTAAGTTTCTAGACCATGTGACACTGCCTCAGTCCCTTCGCCAATTATTTTATTTAAGATGCAGTAGACATACTATAAGCTGTATGCACTGATGCCGTTTTGTGGTTCTTTCTCAATTACTGTGGCATGCAATTCACAGATTTTTTTTTTTTTATCCTAATGGCCATATTGAAATTATATTTGAACTGCAAAAATTAAAACTAACTGCCTCTGAACAGATAAATATCAAAGTTTAGATCACGCTGCAGTTACCCAGAAGCTTAGTTCAGTTCACTAAGCCCAGTTCACTTAGTTTGCAAGACCTCTGTTTTGTATTACGAAATGCAACTTGTTTCATCATTTGCTTATTTGCAACTTCTTAGGGAAGACAAGTGACTTGAAGTTTCCTGTCAGTGCTGCAGCTGTGAAAGCAAACCAGGGGGACATGGCCACAGGTCTCAGTAAAACTGCTCTTCATTAAACATGTGGGGTTTGCCATCTAACTCATAACATTTTGAGGTTTTTTTTGCAAACTGTAGTTGGGAATTGACTTACCAGCTCCATTTCTGAGGGCTGTCAGTGATAATTCATAGTCAAGGAAGAATAATTGAAGCACAAAGCATTTCCAGTCATCCGGCATCTTTCAGGATATTGCTTCAGGTGACTTAAATTCTGTGCTGGAAAGCTTTTTAGTATAGAGATGTTTTCACTGCCTTTGTGATCATCTCTGAACACAGAAGTGGGTTTGTCCATTGTTTGAACTTACTGTCTCTGAAAAATTAATCCCACAAAGTATAGCATTGTGTATATTTTTCCTGTCTGGTTTGGTTTGCATCTTAGTACTATTTCAGGTTAACCAGTGGGCAGGACAGAAGCCACTATGGGGTTGACGTGACTGAGTGAATGGGGGCATGTCCTTCTTTTTCTGAAATCTGAGAAGCTCGATTCTCCAAAACCTATCTCTCAAATCTGTGGGAATGTCTGAAATTGGGAGCGTGACTAGATCTGGTGGAAACTTTATTGCTTTATCCATGTCAGTTTTGCTGCAGGTTGAAGAAAATTGTCCTCAGCTGTCTTATTGGGGGGGGGAAATCTCCCCTTTCCTTACTGGTATGTTTCTGAATATTTTATAACTCTTCTGGGTTGTAACTTATTTTAAGTATTGATATACCCTGGAGGTTTGCAGAGGAGAGGAAAACATGGCATCTTTCTGTGCTTAAATTGATTAAGATATTCCCACCATACCTGACTCAGGTTTTTCTACTAAAAATTAATATTAGTTATATGTTTTTTTTCTTTAATTTTGCAAAAAGTGACTATAAGCACTCTGAACAATGTCCCGTTCCTATTTTTCTTTGGAAAAATAAAATAAAAATTGACAGACATCACAGTCCAACATAGCTAAGCCTATATATTAGTCCTTTGCCTCACTACACTTTCCATTCCATCTCATTTGACGACAATGGTGGCAAAAGTATCCCTTTTCTTTCTAATTCTGTAAGGTAATATATTAGGTGCAGAATGACAGGCATTTTTTTGTGCTTGTCCACACAGACTGGTGGAAGACCTTTAGCTTTGCTGGAATCGGTGAATGCCTCACTGGTAAGTGGGCAACTCACACCCTAGTCTGTGCAACAGCCAAGTTCCCTTGATGTGCTTGTTTTGCAGTTACCTTGGTTTACCTGTTGCCCGAGATAGTCATTTTTTTTTTTTATCTTGTAGGTGCATCAGCCATCAGTATGATACCCTTTTTCCTGGGGTTGGAAGGGACTGGGTGCCTATAAAGAAAATATTCTATATTGCACATATAAAGTATTGCATGTATTATATTTTATGTTAAAATAGTTTTTCTCAAAATACTAACAAAACTACTTTCTTCAGGGATCAGTTTTTTCATTCCAAGTGGAGGATTTAAGCTAGTGAGCAAAATTGTATTTCTCTCTTTGCTCTTATCATTCATACTGCAAGTGTGCTCTGTACCCTGAGGTGACAGGAAGAGCTGTCCTTATTCAGCTTAAAAATCTTTGTTAGTCTCTGTCTGGCCTCTTCTACTTCAGGTATGTTTTTTAATGCTCCGATCACTGTGCTACTATATTGATTGTTCTTATCAGCTGTTGATTTTTCTTATGAAAAAACAAGGACTTACGCCGTTTCTGTTTTAGATATTTGAAGAGAATTACTTCTCCCAGCCACGTTTGGGGTTTAATGATGCAGCTGTACCTCTCCAAGAGCTAAGAGGTTCTGAAAGAGAAGGTCCTGCTCTCCTGTCTCCTAAGTCAGTCAGACACTTCAAAGGCATCTCTGACTGACCTTGCAGTGACCTGCAAACACCTAAAGGGTCTAAATAGTGGGGGTTTGTTTGTTTTTTGTTTTTAAAGTCTCAGTGAAGTTAATTTACTGCCATTCTAGTTTCTTGCATCAGCTTGCTGCAGGGTCACATCAGCATCACAGGGTGGAGGGGAAAGGAGGTGGGATCGCTCCTCTTGGTAGCGGGTGGCCAGCAGAGCAGCCTAGCTGTATCTTAAAACTGTATCAGTAGTCTTTTATTTTCTGAAATAAATTTGTGTGTTTTCTTGTTCTCTAAACATTGAGTTGTTGGCTGAGTCCTTTGAACTGCGTGCTTTATTAATTTGGTGACGAGCTGAATTAGCAAAAGCATTTGCTGAACTTTTGGTATAAGCAGAAGTGTCAGTGTGGCTTCTGCCTTTCTGCACAAAGGACATTCTTTGCTTGTGTGCATGTGGAGTTAAGGTAACTAACTCATTTAAAATGGCAAATTACTTTTCTCTTGGCTTCCCTTTCTGCTAAGCAAACCAGTTTTTCCAAAAGGAAAGAGCAAAAAAGATATATGTGTATATATATATGTATATATATATATTTTTAAATAGTAGATATTCTGATGTGTTAAAAAGGATAGCTGTTGGAAAAATTTACCTGAAATTAGAAATATGGAAACAATCAGGACTTCACGTGTGCAGACTTAAGAACAATTACATCCTGAGATTCATATCTCCCTCTGGGTTTACCCTGGCTGGACGCCAGGTGCCCACCAAAGCTGCTCTGTCACTCCCCTCCTCAGATGGACAGGGGAGAGAGAATATAACAAAAGGCTCATGGATTGAGATAAGGACAGGGAGAGTCCTTCCCACGGGCTACAGTTCTGCATGAACTGCTGCAGTGTGGGACCCTTCCACAGGGTCATGAGTCCTGACAGCAAACCTGCTCCAGCATGGACTCTTTTCTCCATGGGTCCACAGGTCCTGCCAGGAGCTTGCTCTACCGCAGGCTTCCCATGGGGTCACAGCCTCCTTCAGGCTCATCTCCGGCATGGGGTCCTCCATGGGCTGCAGGTGGATATCTCCTCCACTGTTAACCTCCGTGGGCTGCAGGGGGACAGCCTGCCTCACCATGGCCTTCACCATGGGCTGCAGGGTTATCTCTGCTTCAGCACCTGGAGCATCTCCTCCTCCTCCTTCTTCACTGACCTTGGAGTCTGCAGAGTTGTTGCTCTCACATGCTCTCACTCCTCTTTCCTCAACTGTGCAGTTGCACAGTTTTGGGGTCATCCGTCCGTTCCCCCTCCCNCCTCCACTACCAAAACCTTGCCATGCAAACCCAATACATTACTTAACCTAGGTCTGTTTTATGTTACAGTATGAGTAAGCTACTTGATGGACAGGTTTTGTCATAATTTTTCTAGTCTTTGGGTGCATGATTTGATTTTTGGTTTGTAGAGGTATAGAGCTAGCATGACAGTATGTGAAATTTAGTTCTTCAAATCATCTGTTTTGGAATTGTATAGCCAGTCAGGACCCCTAGAACATACTTTTCAGATGTTGCTCTCAGTTTATAAATTGGGCAGTACTGAAACTTGTTTCTCAGGTTTTTAATATAATGTTTATGAAGTTAATGTGAATAGCTATACTGGCTGTTTTCTGAAGGGATTGCCTGTTTCTTCCCAAGTGGGACATTCTAATCAAGGAAACTGCCCACTGGAGATTTGGGACACCCAAGTAGCGCTGTACCTTGGGAACAGTAGTTGCAAATAATAAACTCAGGGAAAGCTCTGAGAAGCAGATGTGGAGGGTGGCAGCTGCCCATTAAACTGCGTGAAGTACAGCTGCCTGGCTGTTCAGGGAAAGGATGGAGCCTACCAGCTGCACAACAGAATATATTCTTGTTAATGTATTAGTAAGGCAAGTCAACAGAAATTATTCTAGTATCTGACTTCATACCATACCATGGTCGTTTCCGAGGCCAGTTAGCTGTGTTATTCACTGGGGTTTGCCTTTTTAATTTATTCCAGTATACCAGTAAGCGTACTGATACGTTAGCATTTCTTGTACTGTTTGAACTGGTGATGTTCTGCAGCTGCATATGTTATTAAAAACTTGTAAACGTTGCAGTTCATAAGCTCAAGAAGATATTTTGAAGTTATTCTAACACCTAACAAAGGAATACTAGCATGACAAACGTTTGCAGAATTTGCTGCCACAGGCAACATTTAGTGAAGCAGAGTTTCACACAAGTGAAATCTGCTTTTACAGCAGAGTGAAAGGACAACAGCTGTAAACTGTGTGGGAGTTCTGTGTTTTCTTGTCAAGTGTTTGGAATTAAATACCCTTTCTGACAGAACACAGATTTGATGACTGCTGCATTATAGAACTGTCTCTTTCAAATTGTTCTATTTTTCAAAAAAAACACTTAATACTTGGAAAGTGAGCCATTAATACACACACATATATAGTTTTTAAAATTGTAATAGCTCTGGCTTTTCCTTTCTCTTTCAAATAGTAGAATATTATAATTTTTGTTCTGAGTCATGGGGTTTCGGTAACTCGGATGGTAGTTGTTAGATTTCATTATGTTTGATCAAATGGTACTCAAGCTATCTTTTAGGCTTTTGAGCTTGCCTAGTAATACAACTTCAGTAACTTTTGAGTAACTTGGGAATCTTATCGGAGGTGATGTTTACTTTCCCATCTTCACTTTGCATGGGTGCCCAGCTTTACATGGCTTTGTGTAAGCACTGAACCCTCAAAAGTACACTTAAATGCTATGGGATCTGTACTTTTGAAAATGTAAAGTGTTGAAAAAAATTGCTATTCAGTCTGAAGTGACTTAAAGTAATGGAAACTTTCTTGACCTTTAAGCTATTATGAGTTCAGATAACACCATTGCAACCCCCCAGTTATATATCGTAGGAGCTAACTTTTTAGATGTGCTACAGTACTGTAATGGTGACAATGTAGAAGCATTCCATGAAGATATTAATAATCTGTCTTAAAAATTGCTTTAACCTCTGTGAGGCAAATGAGATGTAGAGCTATACATTAAATCAGTTAAAACAGTAAAATGGCTTGTTAAGTGAGGATTCTGCAGTGCTGGTGAAACTCTGAGGTTATTCTTCTGTGTTCGTTATTCTGCTGTAACAATTCTAAAACAACAGAAGAACTTGTGCTCTCGTGATACTGCCCTTCCAAAAAGGAGTACCTGTTGGCATATTACAGGACAGTTTTCTACTGCAGAGAGGAAGTTAGGTTTTTCAGCTGTTAGTGTTTTTAGTTTTTATAAAAAAATAATCCTTGAGAGACATCACAAGTGATTCCCAACAGCTTTATTCTTCAGAAATCTGCATTCAACATGTACTGCAGGTTCCCCAGAGGTCAAGAATTGACAGCAGTTGAACTAAAATGCAAAATAAACTTGGTGTTTCTGCTACTATTGTTGAAACATTCTTACTACAGAACCAACTTGATACCACTTTCATGAAGGTGGGTGGAAAAATAAATGTGGAAATCTGCTACTGCATGGCATGTCCAGGTTGTTCCTGATGCTGGCTAAATTTCTGAAATAGGTTACAGATACTACATTATGTCTGTTGAAAATATCAGTGCTTTATATGGTGAAGTGGACAGAGTGAAAAAAGGAGTGAAGGAAACTTAGTGTCTCACGTTTCAACATGATGATTTTGGCCACTCTTTCCTAATTGGGTTAAGCTTTCTGTGTAAGCATGTATGAAGTAAAGTGTTTCGTATGGTTTCCTACTATAGGAAAACCAGCTTTGTCTATATCCTTGGACAAAAGCTTTTTTATGAAAGGGAGAAGCTAGATTGTGCAAGTGACGAAGTACAAGTATGGTAAACACTGTCATCTTTGTGCATGTTTTACAAAGGATCCCATTGTAAGATCTTATTTCCGTTTTTTAAAATATTTGACATCACTGTTGCAATCCTTCGATCAATTATATACTTTCTTTTATTGCTAAAAACTTCCTAAGTTCATATGTGATAGTTTTGCTCACTGAGATGGTCATAAGCACTACAGAAATGTCAATGGAAAATCTGTAGAGCATACAGGAAAAAAGGGTTTCCCATCAATTTTCTTTGGTCAGTCACTTATGATGGATGACCTGGGAGGGTTGTCTCTGGAACTCAGAGACGCAGCCAGCTGCTCTCCTCTGCAGCAGACCAGGGCGTACCAGAGAGCCCTCCTGCTGCAGCCGCTCTCCTCTTCTCTTCGGAATTGCTTGTGCATGCGACAGAAGAAGCCGCCTCTTCGCTTTCTGTGCTGCAGGATTTTTGCAGTACAGTTTAATGAATCATTGTCTTGATGAGTATGCAAATCATTTCAGTCACTTCTTCTGGGCTACCAAGAAAAGGGAATGTATTTCGTTTGAGGCTTTTTGCTACACATCTAGTGTGTTTTTTTTGTTTTTTTTTT
>VYXH01005297.1:34241-48185 GCA_013397275.1 Burhinus bistriatus
TGGTTTGCCTTAGACATAATGTACTTGCTATATCTAGTAATCTGTGTTTTCTCTTTTAAAGGCGCACGGAACAAGTCCTTGCCTGTTTTAATCTCATTAAGTTCCTCTCTAGCTATTTCCCCTTTTGGTTGTGGATATTGCCCATATTTGGTTCTAGCTATGGTGCAATCAGTTTATATCTGATTGTGTGGTACGATATACTGTCTTGCCTGAGCAAACCCCGATAATTTATGATTAGATGTGGCCTAGATTAGCAGTTTATGATTTTAATGTTTAAAAGTACATTATAAAAGATCTTTTATGTAATGCAATTATGTTATTTTTCCCTGTGAAAGATGCAACAAGAGGCACAAGGACTTGCCTGCAGCAAAGCTTCTGAATTAAAACCAAGCCAGGGGGAAGGGATGGTATAAATTTTATAGTTCCTTCATTTAGAATGCCTAAATAATGTGCCTTAAAATACAGAGATGGCAGTGCATTACCAGGAAACTACTCAATTTGGTTTAATAGCCAGCTGCTTTCACAATTTCATAATCACAGCTCTTGTGAAAACAGATGCTCTTATATTCTGCATGGTGTGTTTTATACACCTGTATTAGACTTTAAAAATTGAACATCTGAGAGTGTATTTCTCTTCGAAACATGTTAGTGGCTTATTTGAAAGTACTCGTTTCAGTGAGTGCCATGGACTTCTAACCATGCTTTCTGCTGGTCTTCATGTTAGCAAACTATGTATTAATGAGAAATTGTCATTAGTGTTTTGTTTTCTTGTAGATACTTGTTGTTTTACTTGTGTGTATGTATATGAATAAAATTAGGTGGATATTCTTATCCACCTAATTTCTATAAGAAGGGCGTGGTAATCAGAACACTCGGTGATATTGCCTAAAATATTTTTAAATAAGCATCTATTTGGAAAGGCATACAGGTAAACCGTCCAGGTGTTTTCCAGAGTTTCTTAGTCAGAATGTTGCTTGTCTTTCCAACTGAACTGTCTGTTTAGATCTGGCTGAGAAGATAAAAGTGCTGCTTTACATTCACCCTCATCTGTATTAGCAGGGAGGGGGAAAGGTTGGGGAACCATCTTTGCCTAACAGGTGGCATCTCAGAAATGCTACGTTTTGTCTTGAACAAGATCACATTGCTTACAGTTCCTGAGCAATACTTTAACTGTAAAGCTGAAGTTTTTCAACAAGGCAAGCATATAATTATTTTGATGATGATTCCAGTGTATTTCAAATCCACTGTAAGACATAATTATCAGCTGTCATCTGGAGAAATGCTGAAAAATTGTTCCAATATTAAATAAATATAGCTTGTGGTATTTACGTTATAGTTAACAATCTGATGTTTTCATGCCCCAGCATCTTGTGGCTGTCCTTTGTGCTTTTGTACTTAACAACAAAAAAGGGAGTTTGTTGGTTTGTTTTACTACTGTAATATATTCTGATACTCTGTAAGGGAGCATTCTTAAATGCATTTGCTCTTTAACAATACATTTCTTCTCTCAATAGCCAACTACTCCACCAAGCCAAGGGAGGCCTGATTCACCAGTTTATGCTAATTTACAAGAACTGAAAATATCTCAGTCTGCACTTCCACCACTACCTACAAGTGCTCCAGTCCAAATAAATGGGGAATGGGAAACCCATAAAGATACGACAGGACGCTGTTATTACTACAACAGAGGATCACAGGAACGAACCTGGAAACCTCCGCGGTGGGCCCGAGATGCAAGCATTAATAAAGGGGATTCCCAGAGCCATGCAGATCATGAGGTAGTTCCTTCTGAGATCACAAGCAATGAGACTGTAATGCATATGAATGCTGTTTTGCTATGGAATTTGATATCGCTGAGTTTCGAGGCATCAAGGAGTGTCTTCATTTGTCTCTTTGGTCTTGTGTCCTTGTATGAAGTAGTAAACAATTTAGCTCTTCAGTTGCTTTTGTGTACAAGAATGCATACAGGAGCTGTGTGCGAGAGTAGTAAGTTGTAAAAATGCCTTACAGTTCCTCAGCAGGTATTGCAGCTTTCTTTTAAAGGTGAAGGAAAACTAAGATATTTTGAAACTAATAGGACTATAAATGACAATAGAATAAGACAACCATCGTAACTTCTCTGACATCGAGTGCATTCTCTTTCTCAGTGTATTTGGCACATTTTTGCGGGAGAAGGGGTGAGTGTGACTACTTCTAGAAGCAGGATTTATGGGGATGTGTTGAAAAAGGCAAGGGGAGTTATTTTTATCAATATCACTTAAATACACAGTAAAAGAAAGGCAGAGAATACACAGGTATTTGCTACTGCTTGGTTAATGCTGTGGCAGTAAACTTAAATATGAGATGTTTTTCTTAGAGAGGAAAATATTTTCATAGAGAGGAATTAAGATGGATTTAGATATTAATATGTGTGTGGAGAACTCCAGAGTTCTGGAGTCAAAACCAAACTTAATGGAGTTCCACAACACCTTCCACCCGCATCAAAAACACTGACGTAATTGAAGCTTCTACGAAATTAAAATAAATTGATTATTTTTTTTGTACTGGATTTATACATACTATTAATACTTCTATATATTCTATAATGCTTTTAAAATGTTTATTTTTTTAACACAGGGCATATGTAACTGTTCAAACTCAAATTTTATTTAACTCATGAATACTTAGAGTGGAATAATCATAGTGAATATAAAAAGCAAGTTTAGGTGGATAACTTGTTGCAGCATTTTATTTAATCATTTGCTCAGGAGATTTGAATTTACACACTTGTGAAAGATTTCTCTGTGGAGTCTTGGATAGCTGTAGAACAAACTAGGAGAGAGGACAGTTAAAGGAGCAATATTTTGTTATGGAATTGTGTTAATTTTGAGAAAATACTTTTCTTCATTCTGTGAATGATACCCTAGAGAATAGGAGATGAGAACGTTAAAATTACCATGTTAGAAGTTCTACCTAGCCAAGTGTCTAGGTCCAAGGGTGGCAAATGCTGATGGGAGGAGGAAATCCACCCCAGCTTTTGACAATTGGCTGTAGGAGCTTTTGAATGGATTGCATTCAGGCCATAAACATACTCTGTAGATATATCAGTGGCTTTTTTTCATTATGCAAGCCTTTTGAAGCTTACTGTGAAGTTATGTTAAAAGATGATTTGAGGTAATATTTGAGGTGCAGATACATTCTGTGCAGCTGGTCGTTAGGGAGAGTCAGTAGTGTGCGTTTATCTGAACTGCTGTGGTTCAGATAAAGCAAAGGAATAGTTGGGAGATGGCTATTACTGTTTAAATATGCTTAAAATAGTGCTCTTGTGTTCAAACAGTACTTAGGTTAATCAGTTTCCTGGTTGAAAGAAAAAGCAAACATTTATCAAGAAATCTTCCACATATTTCACTTTTATATCCTCTTTTCAAATATGTGTAGTTTAGGTGGATTTCCTCCTGAGCTAGTGTATTGTTTAGTTTTAATTTTGAACTGCTCAGAAATTTTAGATCGCTGGAAGCCCTGTCATAGAAGTCTGCCTCTGGGACGTCAGTGCCAGAAACAAGAGACAAAGGAAAAAGGGACCCTTTCATTGCCTTTGGCAATGGCCTTCGTAGCAGCCATGAAGTCTGCAAGCATTTAAACAGCCAGACTTTCTTGTCACAAGCTAGTGGGAGCAACAGGTAAACTGGTGAAAAGTTTGCAGCTGTTGCTTTGGTATCTCTGACGTTGGTCTATTGATTTCTTACTAGCTGTCCTTTTGCTGGATAGAACTCTGGTTCTAAGGTGATTGCTTTTTTTGAGTAGTAACTCTGCTTGTACTAAGTGTAACTGGTTTTTTGTTGTCATTGTTCCTTCTTTGGAAGAAAGTCTTGCAATAATTCTTTGTCCCTCCCCACCTGCAAATGATCTCTTCGACTCTCACTCATCCCTCTGTACCATGACTTCAGCACATGTTCAGAAAGCTTCATTTTCTTAAATTTTTTTATTGCCCATAACTTATTTCAGCTCAGCTCTTCTGTTTATTTGTGATGCTTGATGTATCACAAATTGGCCTGCAGTTACATCTATCAAGTTTTAGTCTCTGTAAGACCAATGGATGATGCATGTTTTGATTAATTTTTAACTAGACACAAGTTTATATTTACAAGTAGCACAAGTTCCTTAAGTATTTGTGTCCTCTCTGACTGGGTTATCGAAGTTTGAGTCTAGGGAGATATATGTTGCAAAGTCATGTCAATCCACTTCCCAGCAATCATGTATTGATTTTGAAGCTGCCTCCCCCCCCGCCCCATTTCTTTTCTGTTCGGCATTTGGGACTGTGCTTCACACTCCACTGTTCATGTTCATCTTTTTGTTCATGACCTCTGAGTACTTAAACCAAAATACCTACAGTAATGGTTGAGATTTGAGGCTAAGCTACAGTAAAATATAGGACATCCCAAATTTTGTCTGATTATGAGAGCAAATATGTCTTAAGAATTAGTAGCAACAGATTTAATTTATTATAATGAAGTTGTTGGCTTTTACGCAGTAGTCTGAGTTATGCTCATTCCTTTCAGATTTAGTAAGAAAAGGGCATATACAGGAGGGTTAAATGCTAGTTGAGTCTCTACTAGAGGAGCTTGTATCGTATTAGGTAGCAAAATGGCAAGGTGGCGTAAAAATGAGAACTGTGAATGATTGTGTATTCTAATATATGTGTAATATATTAGAACATGAAATAGCTTATAGTTGATCTTAGAACTTTGTGATTAGGAAATTCAATTTAATTGGATAATTAGGAACAGGCAAAATTGCACGTAATTTGTCAAAGTTGGTAACAGATATGGTACAAAGAAAACAGTTGTAGGTTATGGCAGTTATTTGGATGGGCTGGGGGGAAGCGATGAAGTCCTATTGACAGGGCCTTGAGGAAAGTGTACAAGTTTTTGGAATTGCAGATAAAATTTATCAGAGGTAGTGACTTGTAAATGTATTTGAGGAAGTGTTTAACAGTAACTGGGAGAAATTTGTCGGATAGGACTGTAAAAGGAATGAGATGTCATCATATCAGAAAAAGGCAAACCTCTAATATGTAGCTAGGGGACCATAATATCAAGTAGACACCAACAAATGAACCGGCAAGCTGTAGAAAAGCAACAGGATTTCATTTAAATTGAAAACTACATTTAAAACATGTGGCCAAGATGCAATTTCATTCCCTGTTTTTTGTTTCACAATAAACAAAGGGTAATAAAAGGATGCTAGCTTCTTTAATTACTCAGTTTTCTTTCTTATTATTTTGATTTTTAGAAGTAGTAATAACTTTCAAAACTAGACTGGTTAAGAGGTAGAAGAGAGACTGTAACTGTTCTTTTTTTTATTAAATGCATGGTGATGAACTGGTCTCTGCCCTCAAGAATTTTCCATGGGAATGGAAAAAAGCTAAGAAGCACAGTGATATGCGCGACCTTTTCTGTAATTCTCTTTTGTGTCACAGCAAGTTCTTAGAAGGTATAAGGCTGGGCAGCTGTCTGCTTTAGACAGCTTTGTTTAAATGTAGTATAGTACAATTGGGGATGGAACTCTGAGAAAAAGCATGGATAAAATGTAAAAGGCATATGGGCAGTTAATACTGAAAAAGTGTTGAAAGTTGAATTGGAAGTTGCTGAATGTGGTTTGGCTACTGTTTTCTCTAATCCCTGTTGATGCAGCTTTAGCAGTTGTTCCTACTAGCTGAGGGACAAGGGATGCCTTGCCTTGGTAAACTTTGTAACAGCTCAGGAATTTGGGTGAAGTTTAGGTCTGCAAAGGCTAAATTACTACATTGCATGGCATGTGAGATTAGTTAAGCCTTGAAGCATCAAGACAGCCAGCTGAATATGAGCCAGTGTGTGCCCAGGTGGCCAAGAAGGCCAGTAGCATCCTGGCCTATATCAGAAACAGTGCAGCCAGCAGGACAAGGGAAGTGATTGTCCCCATGTACTCGACACTGGTGAGGGCCCACCTCAAATACTGTGTTCAGTTTTGGGCCCCTCACTACAAGAAAGACACTGAGGTGCTGGACCGTGTCCAGAGACTGTCAACAAAGCTGGTGAGGGGTCTAGAGCACAAGTCTTATGAGGAGCGGCTGAGGGAACTGGGGTTGTTGAGTCTGGAGAAGAGGAGGCTGAGGGGAGACCTTATTGCTCTTAACAGCTACCTGACAGGAGGCTGTAGCCAGGTGGGGGTCAATCTCTTCTCCTGAGTAACAAGTGATGGGATGAGAGGAAACAGCCCTAAGTTGCACCAGGGGATGTTTAGATTGGATATTAGGAAAAATTTCTCCACTGACAGGGTTATCAAGCACTGGAACAGGCTTCCCAGGGAAGTGGTGGAATCACCATCCCTGGAGATATTTAAAAGACAGGTAGACGTGGTGCTTAGGGACATGGTTTAGTGGTGGACTTGGCAGTGCTAGGTTAATAGTTGGACTCCATGATCTTAAAGTTCTTTTCCAACCTAAATGATTCTCTGATTCTGTGACTGTTATTATATGGGTGTCTTACAGATAGGGACACTAACAGTCATTCTTATTGAACAACAGTGGTTTTTCCAGGAGAATTTTCATTTTTAAGTCTTCTGTTTAGTTTTACATGTGTATAGTGTTTTCTCAGTATCAGGAGTTGCTTGGAAGAGGCAAACACAAATGCGTTATTTATTCGGTCTTAATTCCTGTTAATAGCAATAATAACACTGTCCAAAGTCTACTACTTTGATTGAATGAATATCAATGCACTTAATAATTAACCATTAAAACGTAATGTAAACTTAAATATGTGTAAACAGTATAGCTATTTTACAAAACAGTAGCTCAAATGGGGCCAATAGCACTCTTATTGACTCCTCAGTCTTAACTCTTAAAGTGTAAAAATGGGACTGAAGTTTCCCCCCCACCCCCAGTGGTTAGAAAATGGCACTTCAGACTTTTGTGTTACCCCACGTGCAAGAGGTAGTACTGTTTAATCTGTAGTTTAGATGCTCACATTCTGTAGGCTATAGCAGATACTTAACATTTTTCATGTTATTTTATTAATGACCCAAAAATTTCCCATGGGTTTTGCTGTGCTTGGTAAGCTGGCTCGTGTCAGTGTAGGGAGTTTGTGCCGCACAAGCGGTAAGGTACTTAGGAAGGTAACACCAAACCCCAATATGATAATCATTTGGAAATGTCGCTAAACACATAGTCTCTAAAAACATTGAATTTTAAGAACTGGTGAGTTTCTGACGCCTGGATAGTTTTTTTTGTAAGATTTAAGCTTTTCAGGAGAGTTTTTTTTCCTAGTTTAAAATTGAAATTCTGCCTTTCTCCTGCTTTATAGTTTTCCTCAAAACCCTTATACTTGTGTTATTGAACCTTAGTCAATATTTAACTATCATCATTTCTGAATAGCAGAAAGGCATAAGTGTTATGCTGCCAACTAGCCGAGGTTCCAAGATAGTGTGAAAGGAAATATGTACTGAATTCCTCTGGAGACTGTGGTGTAGAGATTGTTGTGAGAGAAGAATGCAGGGAGATTTTTTGTTTGGAATGGATGCTTTGAGTAATAACTACAATATGTTAGCAAGGAGGTGAACAAGGTGTATGAAGGAACAGAAATTGCCTGATATATATGTGTGCAAAATCTTTTTTCTACTTTACACGTCAAACTTGTTCCTTACATTATAACTCACTTCTGGCTTCAGAAAATAATCTTAGACTTCAGCACTTAGCTGTGCCTGGTAGAAAGCCTTGCTTTTGCACTGCTTGTTGTCACACGCATCAGAGTTGGAAGGAGGAGGCTGGAAATTCCTAGTATTTTAGGATGCATTGCACAAGTACTGTAAAGCACTAGGACCTAGAAAGGTGCAACTGGGGTTTCAAGTTGTCTTAATGATTATTGTGTTTCCAGATCCTATTTGGGAAGGGGAAAAAAGGATTTAGGTATGAAAGTTGGGATGTTGCTAGAAAACCAAGGTAGCAGGTCTCCCAAGTATTTTGAGGCGATGCAGATTACTAAAGCTAACTTTCTTCTTCATTTAGTAATGTAAATTTGTGGGAATAAAATTTAGATGAGCAAAAAAATTGGAGTTTAAATTTGAGTAGCTGAAATCTGTTATAATAGAATTTTAAAAAAATTGTATCAGTATAAACCAGTTGTTCTGAAAATACTTTGAATTGCCTAGCAAATATCAAATATTTCTGTACTGTAAAAATGCATCTGTTATTCTCTGGTGTAAGATATCAAAATGTGAACTCCCTGGATTTATTACTATTCTCTTTCTAGTCAAATGATCTTTCAGATTTCAAAGTGCTTTCATTCTCAAAATTGCCTTGTATGTTTCTGACTACTTGTAGCATCTTTCATCAGAAGAAAACGACCACAGTTCTTGTTACAGCCAGTCAGATAGTCAGTATGGTTCTCCTCCAAAGGGTTGGTCAGAAGAGTTGGATGAACATGGTCAAACCTTATATACCAATGACTATACTAATGAAAAGGTACTTTTTCCTTCTTCTCCTCACGTGTTCTAAATCTTTCCTACTAATTCACTGTTAGAAATGCAGATTTCGTTTCTAGAGGTAAAAAGCATACCACAGCAGTATCTCCTTCTATTTTTTAAATATGCACGAAACTTTAGCAACTGAACTGAATTTGCCCCCCTCCCTTTTCTTTACTATCCAGAAAAAGTTTTCTTATTTCCAGTTGGGTATCAGATTATACTAAATGAATATATCATGCATAATTTTTTTTTAATTCCTGCCCTCCTCCATCCTCTTGGTTACACTTCAGGAATGAACTTCATACCAATATAATTTTTTTCTTACTGTCTTTTAAGAGCTGTTCTTGTCTACATAGGCCTTCCAGATAGGATGGTTTCAAACTGAAAATAATGCTGCTTTATCAGTTTCAGCCTTTACTTTACTAGAGATTTTCAGTACTGCTATTCAGTACTTCTAATTATCTAATTGCTACTGACAACTTACTGTGATTCTGGGCATGCCATAAAAATTTCTCCTGTGTAGGTTAAATGAGAATATTTGTTTATATTTGTAAAGCATTCAATTTTTCTAATTGTCCACTAAAGTTGCATTTTGTTTTAACTTCAAAAATTGTTCATTGAAACAGTAGTTTGTTTACCATATTATAGCACCACCTCTTATCCAGTTGAAGTATGCAAGGCTTTTTTGAAAGAAGCTCTTAATTGAGTTTTATGTCAGTTTTGGAATTTTATCTCGCTTAATCTATTTTTGCTAAACATCTGTAGAGCATATACCTATGTTTTGGCAAATATGCAAACTTTTTTTTTTAAAATTGCACTGGGATTGGTAGAAAACAGTGTTTATTGGAAGGCAGTCTTGTGAAACCTGCTTGACTCGAGCCTTGGTGTGAGTTTCTGTTTCTGTGCATATTTTTGTGCGATCTTGTTGTAGACTTTTGCTCATTACAGTTCTTTTCTTTCTGTATAACTAGTCACAGTTGTCATAGTTTTACCTCCCTGATTGTGGGAGTTGCTTATAGAGGTTACAGAAATTATATTCTCTTCTTTATGATTTATTTAGGAACTGCATCTCATGTTCCTTTTGATGTTTTAAAAACGGAGTTGTTCAACAAGTGCAATTATCTCTTAAATTATCAACAGTTGCTTGTCGAGCTTCTTGTAATTCTATAATTTTATGTATAAAATCCTTACACAGATCTGATGCAAAGATTGTGCCTCCTTAAACTGACACCATAATGTTAATGAGTGAGATATGCCCTCTTCAAAACTATCTGTTTATCACAATCTCATGTGATATTGCAGGAGTATTTTCTGAGGAGTTACGGAAGGAAAAAATATTAGTGAACCCAATTCAGGAAGCTGAAAACTGTGTTGCTGTCATTGTTAACTAACCTTGGTTAGTTAATGCAGGTTGCGCACTAGACACTGCTGAAGTGGATGGCGCTTCATTAAAAATTAACTTTAAATCCCAAGTGTCAGAGATGTGCTATGTTACGACTGTCACTCTGATTACATTTTCTATCATCACATTTCTTTCTGCAGTGGATAAAACACGCAGATGAACAAGGTAGACCATACTACTACAGTGCTGATGGTTCCCGATCAGAATGGGAGTTACCTAAGGTGAGTGTCCTAAAAAAGAAAATTTGACAACTTGCGGCTTTCTTGTCCTCAGTAAATGTTCTGTGGGGCCTTTAATGGGAATTATTCACAACAAGAGGACTTAACATATTGCGCTTGATTATTTCTTGCTTTTTGTGGAATTTCTGATTGTGGAGAGGAAAAAAATATACTCAAGGACATGAAAAATGGATGTATGTAACTATTCACATGTCAAAGAAGATCTTGTATCTTTGCTGAGCTGAAGTTTTCATGCAAGGCTGCAGAATAATATCTGTGATTGTACTGTGATAAAGAAAACCCCTGGGGGGGGGGGGGGAAATTAACTACAAAATGTTCCTGAGAAACTAATCTATTTTTAATACCCTCCAAAATGCTTATACAGACAGGTGTTGAAAAACACAAGTTTCAGCAGAGGTTTGTGGTATTTTGGGGGATTACACAGTTTCATCAGAAGTGTGTTCTGGTATTTATTAATTTTGTAATGAAAACAGGAATTTGTAGGAAAGTGACAGAACTAGAGACAGTTGGTAGTCTGAGGATGTACCTAATGCTATTTAATTCTCATTTTCACTTTGAAAAACTATAGGATATTTGTCATAATGATGTAGTAGCATATGTTTTTCCTGCTATTAGGATGTTTGTTCAATCCTACGTAGTAAGATGACCATAAAAAAAGTTTCACACAGAACTGTGTGCATAAGTGTATGAAAGAGCGTGTTTCTCAATTGTTGTTTCATCAGTCAAAAAATTGGTGTCCTAAGTCACTTCCACTTTGAAAGGAGCAATCTTAATAGATAGTGCTTTCTTAATATTTGTGAAAAAATATTTACATTGAAATTTATGAATGACGTTATATACTGTACTGTTTCATTATGGCAGTAAAAGAGTTTGTGTCTAAGCCACTGGAGAGTTGTTAGCTTTGTGAATTCTCCTATGTTGGTCTGATATGTTAGATAACTTAAATTTTGTAACATACATAAATCTAACAATATAATCTGTAAGTATTGGTTTTAAAAGCTACTTAGCTATTGATTAGCTATTAGCTTAATTAGAAGTCTGAAAATCTGCTAGACCAGGTTTTACCAGAAGCAATTGTTAGTTCAGTATGTACGATTGAAGTTAATTTTGGGGAATAATGTCTTGGGTACTTCATTCTATGACTTCTGCTATGCAGAAGGTTTTGACTGTGAGGAAGTTCTTTCCACTAAAATAGTTTTGGTTTGGATTTTAACTAAATAGCAAATTAAGTTGGTTTTAATCCAACTGCAGTAAGTCCCAAAGATAATCCAGAACTGTTACCTGAGGCATACTAGCATAGAGGGAGGGGGTCTAGTATTTGTGTGTTAGTGCATGATATTCTAGTGGCTCTAAACCAGCATCTGAGCTCCTTTGTATTAGTAGCCACCTACAGAACGGAACATAGCCTCCATTTCAGAGTTTGTGATCTGATATGTTTTAGTTCTTGTTTATATGAAAATTATCACATATTGCTGTTACAAATTTTCATTGAAACTTATTTCTTCGGGCAGAACATACTCCTTATTTCCTTCTTGAAACTAGTAAATCTTGGGTGGCAGCAAATACAAGGTTAACAGAGGTAAATGAGCAATTGACTCTTGGATTCACAATCCCAGAGCCTATGTATTTCCAGAAATTCTTAGCTTTTACCTGTAGATGCTCTGGAATAGATTAAATATTTCAGCAAAAGATTTAGCTTGTTTCTGTAACTATGTATCTGAAGAACATGTAGGAGAGATGTCACGCTTGTGAGTAATTGAAGCGTGGTTGAAGGTTAGTCTCTCAAAAATCTTACTGAAACTGGTTCCAAAAGTGCTTAGGAACAAATGAATTGGAAAGACAACGTAGACCGCAGAACTGCTTTGAAGAAAAAGAATCTAGATTAAAAACTCTCATGAGTGGTGAGAGAAATTCATAGAAAGACTTCAGCATTGTAAGTCTTGCTTAAATGAAAATTAAGTTACTAGGGAAAAAATCTACTCTTGGTCATTTTTTCCCCTAGTATATTTAGTTCAAATACTGCCTCCCAAAATTTGTTGTGAAATAAAGTGATGGAATAGCATGGTCATGTAGTGCTATTAAACCAGAAAAAGAAGAGAATCCTTTTGTTAGATGGTTCTTAATAATCTGGACTTCATTAGAACGAAAAATTGTTCAGAAGTTTCTGGAAATAGCACATTAGCTGAGCTGATACTATAACATTAAACATTTTCCCTGTTATAACATTAACTGTAAATGTGAACATGCTTGGGAATAACATTTCCAGTATTCTTGTAAGCATGTTAAAAATTGTGAGGGTATATGTTGGAGGGGGGGCAGTTACAAAAATTACTTTAGACAGTCTCATAGAAAGCCCTCCAGTCATGTATATTTAAATAACATCTAGGAATAGCTGAATGCCTTTGGCTAAAAATTGTGTCTCAGATGGAGTAGCTTTGACAACTGCTGAAAAGTCTATTAAGGCTCACGATGAGTGTGACCCAGCTTTTTGCAGTGGAAGAGGAGAACATACTGAATTGTTCTTTAAAATGGATAATAAACTTTAACTATAATTTGCACTACACCTTGCAAGAGACTCTGCCTGTGCATTCTGCTGCATTCAGTTGTTGGTTCTTGCTAATTCTTTAGAAAACAGCAACAAAAAACCCCAAACAAAACACCTCCCCCCAAAAAAACCCCAAACCCCAGCAAATAAAAGTTAATCCCTGCCTAGATCACTAGGATAAAATATGTTTATTTCCTGTGTAGTGAATGAATAGTGTCTAAATTGTGTTGAGAAAGGCTACAACCCTATTCCAGAAACTTAGTTTTCTAATAAAAGTCCTATAATTTAAGCAAATGAGAAATCTGTATTAAGGGAAGGAAAACATTAAATTGGTCTCAGGCATGAGAACTCTCTAATTTCTAAAGTTTAAAGAAGGTAATCTGTCAAAATGACAAAAAAAAAGTGAGGGAAAACTATGCAATAAATATGGACTAAGTAGCTCAAAGGGGAGGTAGAGAGGGCAACTTAATAAAAATTAGAGATTAATGGTCTCTCAGATTTTAAGAATGTATTCCTAGACTGGTATCTGGCATAACAGCATGATGCTTGGCCATCCTCTGACTGACGTCTCTGATTCAGGAGTAGACTTAGAAAGAAACTGCGTGTACTATAAGCCTCTGGAGTGAAGTCATAGTTTTGGTGTTAATATTTACAGGCTCTGATACTGCAGTTACGCTCTCTCTTCTCAGAAGTTGCTGCAGCATTAGCCCCCCTCGCTGTAGCCCCAGGGGAAGCGCTAGGTAGAGGAGCTTCATTTCTGGCAATCTTAGTAGACCAGCAGTCTGTTAATTCACACTCTGTACACTCTCAAGGCCGAGTATGAGCTGAGGGGCCTCAATTCTGATACTCAGGTGAATGATTTTCCTGCTGGAGACCTGAATGCTGTCAAACAGAGCATGCTATCTGAAAAATTACAATAAAATGCAATACAGGTAGCATCAGTAAGATATGCAATCAAATGGTGAAAGAAAATAAAGATGAGAACATGTAAACAGGGCGTGGTTGTCTTATGGTAAATTTGTCTTGTTCTGAGCTGTGCTACTTGATTTGAGGTAACATACCCTGTGCATTGGCATTTGTATCTACTGTAAGTCAATGCACTAAACAGTATCATTAGCAATAGTGAATCATCTTCACATTCTTGTCATAAAATTTGGGATTGCTTGGCGAAAGTTGAGACAGTCTCAGCTGATGTGAGGATCTAGATGGATTTTAAGGACAAAAGTGCAACTGATATGAGAAACCTGAGGTAAGTATGAGAAGGCAGTCAGATTTCCCCC
>VYXH01005297.1:48432-63378 GCA_013397275.1 Burhinus bistriatus
CCCTTTCTCTTTCATGTGTATATTTGTATTCAAGAGGCCTGGTCTGGTCTTCCTCATTTGTCCTGGTGTTTGGTGGTTCCCACCTCCCTCCCCTCTTCCCAAATAAGATGGGGGAGGTGGGGAAAGTGCCCCCAGCTTTTGCTTAGGCAAGCAGCAGGACCTGTGGCAATCAGTGGTGACTTGGAGCTCTTCAAAAATCATCAGTCTTTAGTGATCCTGAGGGTTAGAAGGTGAAGCAGTGGACATCCAAGGCAGCAAAGTGAACAAAGTGGGTTATCCAGAGGTGTCTTTCAGTCACTTGTACATTTGAGATGGAGCTGCTTGTCCCAGTGGTCTCCTTGTTCTGCGTGGGTTCTGTTCCTTCAGTGCAGCTGATGCCTCCAACTGCTGCCACCCAGGTGTCCTATGGTAGAGAATAAGGATTCTTCTCTCCTTAGAGGAAGAAAGGGAATGAAGTCCTTAAAAAGGTGAAAGTTGTTCTTGATCTATGTAGGTTTAAGAAAAATGTGTTATTGATTTAGTTGGTAAGAAAAGCAAAAGCTGTAACATTATGTCCATCACAGCACCAAAAAAGTTTATTTAAAGCCATCGACAGTAGTAGCACTAAAGAGTGATTTTGTTCTGAGGCAATGTTTAAAATTTTTTAAAAAAATTCTTCAATTTCAGACAGTCTATTGGGACAACTGCAAATAATATGGTAGAGTATATAAGGTGCTAAAGAGTACTAGGATATCAGAATATTTTTAAATGCTGCTGTTTTGATCTCTGATTGCAAGAAGGTAAAATGCTTAACTTCAGGTCTTTACTAACTTTCACTGTCTGTTGCTTCCCACTCTTTTCTCCCTTCACTCACCCAGTTCCTTTCATCTGGCTGAGGATTTTAGCAAACGAAGAAGAATCTTTTTTTCTGTTTCTTAAAGCTGACAGATCTGTGTCATCTCCTTAAGAATGGGGACAACTGCTACAAATAACTCAGAGGTGTTATATTTATTTCAGCCACAATTAGGCTAGGATAGAGCCCTGAGCCATGCCACGGATCAGGTTAAAATGAAATATAAATCACTCGGCCAGTTGAGAGGGTTAGAAATTTTTCTTCTGAGGCAAAGAAAGCTTTTAAGTAGCTGGTGAAAGCACTGAACACATTCAGCAATGAAAATAACCCTGTGTGACCTAGATTTACACCACTGGTGTCCTTACCCTGCACCAAAAGCTGTTACAACAAGAAGTCTGTTTTACCCGGTGCACGCAGTCAGAGTATGAACAACTTGCTCCTGTCCTCCCTCCTTGATAGGAGATTTTTCCAATGAAATGGGGAACAAATGGAGGGGATGTGCCGGAAGGGTTAATGTAATGGGTCAAGTTTGAGTTTGTGAAGGATTTTCAAGGAGCAGTAGTGTGTATATTTGGAGTACATCACACCCTAAGAAGATGCTATTAAGGCACATGGTGTAGCAGACATCGTCCTACCAGGCAATGTGTAGTCTTGAATGGGTCAGTTTTATTGCAATATATGGCCCTTCCCTGATCTCTGTCTTCAAGATTACACCAAGGCTTAGGCAGGCATAGAAAGCCTGCTTAGAGTTATGTAAAAATAAGATTTTGCACAGGGCAGGGAGAGACCAGCCTAGTTGCTTTTCACTGCTGATAACAGTGGGAAATATCATTGTAAATGTCTGTAGGAGAGGCAGCAGCTCTGCAGGTGGGAGTCCTATGGAGTGCCCGTAAGTGAACCTGAACTGAAACTGTACTACAAGGCTTTTTGAACTGGGAGGGCTGGGGAGAGAGGTGGTGCTGGTGGGGCAGACCAGAGAGTAGCAGGAGTTTAGGCATCTGACCTGGCTGCTCTGGCTGCTACTCCCCGGCCAGTGGGCTCGACCCAATCTAGAGCATGGCTAGTTCGGTTGGATAATGTGGAGTCTGAAACAGTATCTGTATCTCACTGTGATCCTCCTTGGGCATCACAGATCAGTCCACTTAAAGTGGAGGCTTGTCTTGAGCCCAGAAATACACAAGCTTTCTCTTTTCTCTGCTTCTTAGTAGTGTGTTCTACTATTTGTAATGAATAAAACAAACACACACACACCCCCCAACCCCATAAATGCTTGAGTGAAAAATGTTTACTTAACACCTCTATTGTGAGAAAATGGGGCAAAAATGTCAAATGTTTCCTTTAAAGACGTGTTAGTTTACTAATGCTGTTTATATCACCAACGCAAATTATTTAAGCTGGTAAGATACGTGGCTCAGTGTTCCGAATTGTTAGCGGTGCTTTGTTAATGAGCTGCATGTACTGTTGCTTTGCTTTCTTGTTAAGCGTTTTGTAAAACTAGAATTTCATATTACTTTACAGGCCCTTTCCCCTTCAAGATGGGGTTGAGTGTTAGCTAAGTTGACTGCTGGTGGCTTGTGATGGTATCAAAGGCACCTTTTAAATATAGATCACCTGTAATTGGGCTTGTGCCTGTATCCCAACACTTAATATAGATTTAAATTCAAGGAAAATTACTTTAAAACGTCTTTGACTGTTTAAACTTAAATTCTTTGAGTTACTCAAATGGAAAATGCATGGGGGATTTCCATAAATAATATTCACCAGTGTCACTGAAGTGCGTGTATATATTTCTGAAATAAATGGTTCTGTTTCTAGCAAGAAATATATTTGAATTGCTCAGTTAAATGTTTTAGAACTACTGCAAGGAATGCAGTTTGTGGCAACTGCAATTTAGACGTAGTTTCATTGACAATTGTTTAGATTTTAGTTGTAATACAGGCAATTTTGCTGCATATTGCTTAGCTTGCTGACACGGGTTGAGGTGTAGGAGCATCTGCTGAGTGGGTGCTTCCATAACAAGACCATAAGCTGGTATTAGATTCCCTGCAGCATTGAATGATGGTTCAGCTTTGATTTAACAAGGGAACAAACTGAGAGTTGTTTAAACCTCACCATTGTAAGGAAGCAGTTGTCACGTGAGCGTAAATGTGCTGAACCCAATACAAAGTCAGTGCAATCTCAGAAGTGAATCTCTACAGTGACAAGAAATTCATTTCTGTCTGTGCATGAACTACCAAATTTTATTCTCAGTACTGCAAGATCCATTTACTTGGGACTATTTTACTACTGTTGTGCATATTGAAATAATTTAATGAAACGCTAAAGTTATCATTTACCTTTTAAGCATCTATTGACTTACTGGAGCATTAACTCAATACAAAGCTAATGCAAGCATAGTGTCTGCCATGGGAGTAGTAATGCTCATTCTTTATTTGGGCAATAAATGTAACTGCGTTATACAATTTAACTCAAATTTAGCACTTAATGTTATTTAGGTGAAATCTTGCCATGCTTTGCTGGTATGCATAGGTATAGTTTATTCTGCCTTTGAAGACCTGGGGCTCCGAGCTTACAGTAGGAATTGGTAGCAAAACTATACAATTCAGTGTGCTTGCAAAGATGATTACTTTAGCCTTTTTAAATAAAAAGGGCACTTGACTTTCCTTTGCTACTTCTTACCCAGTGGATTCTAGTCCTTTACATGACTCTACAAATGCTGTCTCATGTTTCTTCCCATATGCACATTTTAGTCTTCTGATACTTAATAGAAATAATGAGATCTTGAATTACTTTTTTTTTAAAAAAAAAAAAGTACATTGATGTTGTCTTTTCTTGTTTGTATTTTCAGTATTAAACTTTGTTTGAAATATTTTTAGAATTCTTTACAATACTACCTCAGTGCTGCTGCTGCTGACTTAAAATGGCAATGTTACTAATAAGTATGCTGCAATGCTGAGATCTAATTAAATGCTGGGTCTTTCTCATGGTCTTCACATTTTTCTTAGCCTGTGCATCTCTAGATGCTCTTGAGTTATTAGAAAACCTATGTTGTGGTAAATCCATCGTCTCTCTGGCTATTACAGCTCTACTGAGTCTTAGAATTATTTCCTGCTAAATATTTATTTTCTGTGCTTATATACATTTCACATCAGCACATCCTTTTATAAGTAATTTGATGTGATTGTTTTGAAAAAGCAAGTCCTAAGCCCTGTGTCTGCTCTCCTAGGCATCCTAAACCTTTGGGTCAAAGAGAATTTTATCCAGGCAATCATAACTCTTAATCTAAAAATGCCTTACTGCAGGATAACAGGGTTTTCCTTTGCTTACACAAGAGCTGGATGGGTGGTATAGTACTGTCAGTGCAACATGATGAGTGAATGTTTAAATCTTGCATTTATTCTGATTCCTTGGTGGTTCTCAATATGCTGGTTGGCTGCAAAACCGTCAGTAAGGTGTTGCACAAGGAATCAAACCTCTATCTGCCAATGGAGAGTATTATCCCAACAGGCCAGTCTTAGCTACTGCCTCGGAGAGGACTACAGCAGAAAGGACAGTTCTGAAAACTAAATGCGAAATAAAACCAAGGCTGTGTTCACACCCTTTGGTGACATCAGGAATCTGAAAGTTTGCACTGTTATGGTGTATGAGTGGTATGTCCAAGTCTTGTTTGCATGGATTAGATTCTACTTACAGTTTGGTTTTTCTCTTCTTTAGTATAATGCTTCACCACAGCAGCAGAGAGATATAATAAAGAGTAGGAGTCTGGACAGGAGGCTACAAGAACCAATAGTTTTAACAAAATGGAGGCACAGCACAATTGTGTTGGATACCAACGATAAGGTAGGAGCAAGTTAAACAGCATGCTGGAGTGCCGACTGTTTCTGATGTGTGAAGTATTTAATCTAACAGAAATGAATATGCGTGAATTTCTGAAATCTCATTTTTCTTATGTTCTGTTGTATCATTGTGTATAACATTCAGCGAAGCCAAGGGCTGTTGATAACTTTACTACTGTTACTTTGTGAGTAGTAGCTCTTTTCTTGGTATCCTTGAAGTATTTTAACTAGCGTTAGTTCAGGGTTTGGTGTATACAGCCGTTTTACTTATAATTGGGGCATCTCCCAATTCAGTTAAGCCTATGGAGTGTAATTAAAGTTTGAATTAAAGAATTATGGATGTGGGTGGGGTTCTCATGTAAGGTATAGTGATACTTCATGCCTGAATGTTTTAATTGTAGGAAACATGAAGTAGGAATACACTTGAAAGACTGCAGATGAATAGTTGAAATATTCATAGAATTGAAATAAAAGCTGCACTTGCTAAAGTAAAAACTATGACTTAAAGATGTAAATAGTAGTATTATATAGGGGATTTATCCCTTTAATGACTATTGCATTGATCTCCACTGTAGTATCTCAAGGAAAGAGGAAAAGCTGTGCATGGTTACAGCCGGGTTGTGATACTGTTATTGAGGGACAGAGGACAGTACAGAAAATGCTGAAGCGCTCAGCTCTGGTCCTGTCCGGAGCTGAGCTGGGTGTTTAGTCTGAAAAGAGCTGTGGGTCAGTAACAACAAAAGCTGTCTTCTGCCTGTTCTTAGGGCATGTTCTTAGGGCATGTTCTCGATAGTCTGTTTTGGGTTGTATAGTAACAGGTGCTCTTCAGGCCAACAAGGAGATGGAGACTCTCCTTTGCTCTCCCTCCTGTTTGGTTTTTGTCCCAGCCATTACTGCTTGTGCTGGGACGTTCTGCCCATGGGTGAGGAGAGTTGATGTGAGCTGAGTGGGGAGGAACTGAAATGGGTGTTGTAGAGTAGTGACTTGCTGGTTCCTCTAAATTTGCAGTGGTCCATGCCAAGATTCATGGAAACAGAAATACTTTGTAATGCTGAAACCTTAGCACAGACTGCTCAGAATGGGATACCACAAACAGCATTGTAAGCTCCCTTTTTCTAAAGATACAGGGAAAAATGAAATTACTATAGGTTTGGGATATGGAGAAAAGCTTGTAAGTGGGCCTGTGTAACTGCAGATGTCAAAGCCAAACGTAAATGGACAAAACACAGTAGTTGTAATTAAAATGGTCTGCTGCCCAGAATGTTGCTTGCTCAACTTGTTGTTTCCGGTATGTTTTAATGGCTTTCCATGTTGAAATGGAGTATAGGAGAGTGGGTTGTCATGAGTTCTTAGTTCCTCAGAATAGGATTTATTGGATTTGATCTTAAGCTTTTGAGCTGTCAGTTTAGACTATATCGTATGTGGTGCTGATGAGGCAGTGGACCGTGCTTGGCTGGGGACTTTGCACCTGCACGCGTTAGTTTAGCTCGAGCAATTCTGAGGTCCCTCTACTGCTCCTTTCCACTCCCTGCTCCTCCATACGCATCCTTCTGTACCAAGTGTGGCGTGGCACTGAATGAGAGACAGCCTAGATGGAGTCCCGATAAATCAAAGCTGAGTGGACACTTCTAGCCTCATCTGCAGTTTACACTTCAGAGGTATGAACAATTCTGTTGGAGATAAAGTTTTGGCCTCACTTTTAAAGGATGACCGATCTTTTTATTTTTTGGGGTAAGATACATTTCTGGTTTGGAACTACCTTTATGTAGTGCTGCACTGAATGAAGAAGCTCATGTAAAACATTGAATAAGTGGAGTTGTTTACTTTTCTTCAAGACCCAATGTTCAAGACCTTAAACCTAGTGAAGCAAACATGAAAGTATAAAAATGCCTAATGTAATAACAAAAGAAACTGTACATATGAGCCACACTTGTAAAGGCTAAGTCAGTAGCTTAAATTTTCCTTTAACAGCTTCAAAACATGCAGGCAGCATGCATTTTTTTAATGGTAAAGAGACTATATAGTTCATATAAACCACATTAATGGTTTGAGAAAATTAAAAATGTGTAGTAGAGCAATAAACTAGTGTTCTGTGGAAAGACAAGATTTGTTTAGTGCATTGATGCACCTGTTTTATTACCACTGACAGGCACATTGTTATATGTTCTGCTTTAAATTAGTATGTGGAAGGGGAATAGTTCACGACCATAAATACTGGATTTCTTGTTCCATAGTTGCTTAGTGTATGAAAACTATCTTAAATTCAGAATGAAACAGAAAGGAAAACAACTGGTATTTGGCTGGATAGGCACATCAACCCCAAGTTAGCTTTTTAACTGACTCCTAGGGAAGCTATTTTCTTTTTATTTTCCTTATTTGTTTTTTCCTGGGAAAACAATACAACCCAATTTTATGAAAATAAGCCAGTCAAAAAAGTGCTTGAAATTGTCAGAGTGAAAGTATGGGTTGCCATGGCTGACAGAGTCTGATGATACCAAATGTACTTGTTAACTGTTTTTTGTCTGTGGCACATACCTGTTTATAGCCAGAATCTAAAAAAAATTGGTAAGCAGATTAAAAACGTACTTTCCTCGGAGGGACAGCGTTGACTTCCTTAATTTGAACATCATATCCTACCCCCCCCCCCCCCCCCCCCCGAAAATATGGAACATTTAGGCTATTCTTAGGATTGCTAATGCAATGTTGTTATGCTACTGAAAGAACTAGTAAGCCACTTCTGTAGGTAGATTTACGAGTGAATTTTAAAGCACAGGTGTGCAGAGTGTCATGTAATGCTGGGAAAGTAAACTGAACATGGGAGAGGTATCAAGGGAATTAAAGAGAGGGAGGGGGACAAATGTGTTAACAGTAACAGCAAACAAGTGATGTTTTTCTTCTGTTTGAAATTCTTTACCAGATTTTCAAGCAGTGTATTTGTGCAAAACAATCATTGCTTCAGAAGAAACTCACATGCCATTTTTGCTCCACATGGGCAATTTTTCTAGTTTCCAGAGATTTAGTACTTTCATTTGGTTTGTAGTTAGTGTCTAGTTTAAAACAAAAACCTGAATCTCTAGAAATTTTTAGTGCTTGATTATAAGGAAATTAATGACCATGACACACAAAAATTAATAGAGCTGGTATATAGTTTTCTACATGTATAACAATTTACTAACCACACAGAGACATAATCTGTTCTTTAAAATCTTGGTATTTATTATATAGTGCCCTGTAACAAGTTAGTATGATAAACGCGCTTCATAATTTGATAGCAATGTCATACATACAAAATCTTTTGTATGTACATCTTAATAAGGATGGAAACTTTGCTTTAAGGTGATACAGTATGTATTAACATTTTTTTTCAAATTGGTATGTGCTAATTAACCCAGTTTGAGCATTCTCTGTAAATCTTGTAAGAAGACTGTTTAGTAAACAGGTTTATAATATAACTATCTGAGAATATCATGAAAGCTTAAAAAAAGGTACTTTTTTTTGTAATGTAAGAGTGTGTATAAAGAGAAAGAGAGTATCTTTAGGGTTAAAAATATCAAAAGAATTATAAGAAAGACAATAACTTTTGTTTCCTTTTTGAATTTTACAGGAATCATCAACTGCTTCTAAGGCCAGTTTTCCTGAAAATGAGTCCTCTCCTTCTTCACCAAAGCATCAAGCCACAGTCAGTATGCAAAGTGTTTAAATAGATAAGTAAATGTTGTAGAAACCGGGCTATTCATGATTAGAGAATTGAGGGTAAGCCTGCTTGTTACTGAGAAAAACAATGGGATAAAACTATTTGAAGGCTTTACATTTTAAAAGGAATGCGTTGCATTCAACTGTGCTTTCAGAAAAAAATGTAGATATCTTTGGTTTAAATACAGCTTGGTGACAGGAGATTAAGTTTAGAAAAAAATTCACTGTGGAATAAAATTGTGTCAAATTATGTAGAACTCGGTTTACTTTCTCCAACAGTCGTGTCTTCTCACCTAGCAACTGGGAAGGTAAAAGCAGAAACAAACTTCCCCTCTCCACAGAATCTCCCCCCTCCACTGTCAGTAGTCAGTAATAGTTTATAGTATTTGATAGCTTTATTTTTTACTTATGTTTCAGTCTCCTTGAAAAGACATAGAGGACCTGGCGTAAATTAACGGTGTCTTTTTGATTTAGAAGAATAACTACTAGGAGGAAAACTTAAGCTTGTTAAACTCATTATGAATGTTTAACAGATTTTTTTTTTTTTGCTTCAGTTTGTATTTTAAATGTGATCATTGCTTTTTAAACAGTGGGAAATAACTTAAAAAAATGAAGTTTTTATCTTTTTTTAATTTTATTTTAGAACTGTACTACAGTATGCGCCTTGATCAATTTTAGCAGCCCTTTAGTGGGTAGCTCAGGGCATTAAAGGCACAACTTCTCCTGTTTCATTCTTACTCTGCATGCAGAGGAATGGTTCTCTGGCTTATTCATGCTGATCCATTCTTACAACTCTTCAAACAGTTTTCCACAATAAAATAAACATTGTTTATTCAGCAAGCATAGTTGTTAGCCTTACACACAAGCAATTATTGCTGCATGTATTCTAATTTCTTTAACTATGGCTCAGACCTTGAATTATTAAAATTATATTTTGTGGAAGAACTAGCTGCTGCTTAAGATAGTAGGAAAAAAAAAATCTGTATTTTCTTCAGCTGTCCTATGGAATTTAAATATTACAAAGAAAGCTGGTACATTTTTGTGTATTTTGATTCTTAACTTGCTTTCTACTTCCTTTTCCCTGATTATATTAGTTTTCCCATTAGTACCCCCTAGTGTTGCTGCTAAGTAGGGCATTATGATATTTTTTTCTGAATAATTCTTCTTTGGAGCCTTCCCACCAGTTCCACCATGAGCAGTTTATTAAAACCATAATTTGTTTGAGAAAGGGGGCATGAGTTGCTCAGTCTGTGAAAGGTGGTGACGGGCCGTTCCACTTAATAAAGCTAAAGGTTTGTTAGAAGGCTGCAATGCATAGGACTGTTAGTGGTGGTCTGCATGGATCACAAATAAAGTGATCTAAAGAATGGCTTACTACTTTGTTTGTTTTTGGAGGATGGGTGAGGGAAGTGACTCATTTCTTCTACGAAAATACCAGTTTTGGAAAGTAATGGATGTATCACTGGCTTGGGAAAGCATTCCAGCCCAAAGGAGATATTAGATTGAGTAAGAGTAGCAGTTAGTATTGGACTGAAATAACATCTAAACCACCAGCTAAACACTATTATCCTTGAAAACATGTCTTTTTTTTTTTTTATTTTATTTTTTTATTTTATGTGCTGTGCTGCAAACATGTAGGTAAAATTGTTAAGGTTCCTGAAAAACAGATCTATGTCTTTGGTAAGAGTGTCGTCACAGTATTCCAGCAAAAAATTTCTCTTCAGTATTGTATTCTGCAGTTATGGTCCACTTAAATTTGAAATCTAGAGTAGAATGCTGAAGAGGGTATATCTTCTGTTTTCATTGGATCTAGAGTTGAGGACATTTTTGTTATGATAAAACTAATTTGGATCCTTTCCCTAGTTGCTTGTTTCAACTAATAGCTTAGTTCTTAAATTAGGAACTGTTACAAGCTGTTACTGAAAAGGAATTGATTAAAAAAAAATAATTTAACATTCCTTTAACACCATTCACTGGTAGGGCAAGGCTGGGGTGACAGGGGAAAATGATAAAATTTGTTACCTCATCTTTAGAGTCACAAATGATATAAATCAAGTTGTCCTTTTTTCCTAGAATATTTTTGCAAACTTTTTTTTTTAAATAGAAACTAGAAATATTCACTCCAAATATTTGAAACTTGCAAATACCGTTCTTGTTCACCAGTGTTCTTTTTCCACCATTCACTGACTCATCTCCAAATTTGTACAGAGGCATACCGATATAAATGATTTTCATCAACAAGACATAACTAAGTATTTTAAAATTCTAATATTTTGCTTGGGGATAGGAAAAAGTAGGACATCAAAGAAAAGTTTCACTCATCTGTTTTTGAAATGAATATGTTAATATTTTTATGCATTTCAACCATGTTTTATTTAAAATATGCAATTATGTTAAAATAACTTGGAAGAATTTTGTCAGAGGATTTAGGCTATTTGTTTGTCAGCTATCTCCTTTTTTAGTAAAAAACACAAACACAAATGTGCTATTACACAAATCATTATAAATTTATGTTTAAAATTTCCATTGTCTAGTACCATAAATGATTTTGTTTGACTTATCCGAAGAACCTAGGCCTTGAAGAAGGGGAACTTTTTACCTTCTGAATTGTAATGAGTACTTTCCCAGAGGAATTTTGATTTTGCTGATCTATGCATATTTAAATATACTTAAGACAATTTCTTGAAGTTATAACATGGGCAAAGATGGCTCATTGCCAGAAATTGATTATTTGGGGGATTGAATTCAACGCTGTGATAGCAATAGAAGCAGATTTTCTTTTATGTTCGTTATGTCTTACTCTATCTTACAGGGTCAAGAGAAGTATGGGTTATTGAATGTGACAAAAATTACAGAAAATGGGAAGAAAGTTCGGTAAGTCTTGGACTTCTTGAGGTACATGTGCATGAGGGTTTGTGTAAGCCATCTGACTTTTACATTAGGACAGCATTCTTACTTTTTGTCTGAATTTGCCTTAGAGGTTTTCCTGTAGGAGCACAAGTGTTTCCTTATCCCAAAGTATTTCCTTATCCCAAACCTCCCATTGAGCTAAAGATAACGGATGTCGGAGAACCAGCGGCTCATGTATGCCAGGGCTCCACACAGGGCAGTGATTTCATGAAGGTGTACTGATGAGAGACAGCTTTTTAAAATGGGATTGATTTATTTAGTTAAGAGAAAATCTGTATGGGTTATAGCCCATCTTGTTCCTTGGATAGAATAGGTTGTAAGAGGGTCTTTCAGACTTTCACTTCATCGCCTTTAATTTCCAAGGAGTGTATATGTCATGTGTCCCCTAATTCTTCCTTCACTCTGCTTGTGAAGGGTTTGAGGCAGAATGTATTGCCCAACGTCAGTCTCCCTGTAGGTGATGAATGACCTAATTTCTAGCTTCCTTTCTTTGCCTCACAGGCAGGCATTTACATTATAAATCATAATGTATAATCAAGTAATGCTGTCTAACTTACATTTCTGGTTAACTGGATAACACTCTTTGCAAAAAGTCAGTGTTAAACACTGCATAAGTGTGGCACATCCTCAGATTTAATTTAGGTTTACTTTTTATTTTTTTTACTTTTAATTTTTTTAATTTAATCTTTTAGGTCTAACACTGTGTTATCTAAGTCAGTGTTTTGCAGACTTTTGATACATGAAGCATGCTTTTCTTGAGGATTAAATAGTCAGCACCCAGCTGATCTTCCAGACCCACTCTGACCTAGTCCAGTGCGGCTGGGCAGCACATCTGACCCCCAGTTTGGTTCCTCAGAGCTGCTCCTAAGAGCTTGGTAGGAGAGGGTGGACAGTGGCTCATGTAAGCTGCTACTGGTACAGTATACTCTCACCACTTATGTTGCATCTGTTGGAATCGTTGATCTGTACTACTGGGCTGCTATACAGAAAGATGCAACATGGCCATCCTGTCACTTTGAGAGCTGTTGAATAGTAGTTCATGTTTGGGCAATGGGAATAGATTGTCAGGGCTTGTCAAAATTTTTAATTTTTTAACCTCAGGAGGACAGGTACTCAGGCATAAAAGCAAATAGTCATACAGCGGGAACAACTCATTTGTTCTTTTTCTGCATTTTTTTAGATGTGTAGCAAATATTTTTATTGCCAATGTAAATGAACTTATTACATAAATGTGGGACACTTGCGACCCAGTTAGATGTGATCAATCAATTTCAAAATTATGCAGTACTTTGGTATAATCTAAGTATGCAGTAGGCTGAGTGTTCCAGATTAGCCCCTTTGAAATTATAATTGTATGGTGTTTCTCCTGGTGAACTGCTTCCACCAGTAATTGGCTTTGTTTGATTTAGACTTTGATGGTTAGGCTGGGACTTTTAATATATGTTCCCTTCTACAAATATGATAGCGATTAAGACTTACTGATGGCACTAATGGCCATATATATGGTTAAGTATATTAACTTACATGTCAGCTGGGCAACAATAATCAACAGTTTAAATATCTACTTTCAAAGACAATTTATCTTATGTTTGTTTACAAATATTTACAGAAAGAATTGGATGTCGTCATGGGCAGTGTTACAAGGTTCATCACTGCTGTTCACTAAAACCCAAGGAAGTGGAACTGGCTGGGTAAGCTCAAGAACAATCCCCACCCTCATTTAAGTGTTAATCACATAAAGCACAATAAATTAAAGCCCTCTTGTTTGTAGGGCTTAAATACCGATATGCATGCATAATTTAGAAAAAAATAAGTGTTTGTAAGTTTAACATAACAATTATGATGTAGAATGAGAAGAAAACCAGTTGTACTTTTATTTCCAAAACATTTTTATATTTGATAAGTAAGAAACTGATAAAGAGGTATTCAGGTACCCTGTAAACTTAGTTTTTACTCCTGGCCAAATATTTTTGTGTTCCTTACTAATGTATTTGTCTAAAGAGTTTGTTTGTTTTACCATTCTTGGATATTTTTTCATAAACTCCAGGTAGTTTTGAATGTGATACATGTAATAAAATAGTCTGACACTTGGCTTCTTGCCTTGGACTATTTGAATAATGTAGTATTGTTGTTTTATCATTTGGATTCCATATTTTGTTCTATATCTGCATAGTGCATGACAAGTGTTTGTATCTATTTTGATGTCTGATGAAGACCTAAAGAGAAACATCACACTGAAGATGATGATTATTCAATTTTTATATAATTTGTAGTTTAATAGCACTATAATTAAATTGGCTATATTTATCCGGCTGCATTCCTACATTAACAGGTATAGAAATGGTTCTTTATCTATGGCATACCTACTTTTGGAGGTCTGACATTAAAATGTGTGGAACTCCTATAATAACTAGAGAGAGGTCAGATTCAGTATTCGTTATTCCAGTGTATTATCATGCAAATTCCAGCAAAATTGCATCTTACAGATATAAGCTATCTTGCTGTGCTTCGCTTGGCTTGCTTTCTCCTGCTGTGCTTCTTTTTGAGTACTGAATTGGTATTGGCAATTATTTTCTAAAGCATTGAGTTCATTTCAGAGCTGTAAACATCACTTTTTTGCCCTTCTGTTACTGTAGAAAGGGTGGTTGGAAAAAAAATGGGTGAGGATGGATCAATCACATTTACGGTAGAAGAGAATGGAAAGAATAAAGTTGGGCAACATGGTCAAGTAGAAAGAAAAGGGAAGGAAAAAGAACAAAAATTAAAGGCATGAGATAAGGTAAATTACGCTGTCTGGTAGGAAGTGGACTTGGTGACCTATGGAGGTCTGCCCACACCATATGTGGGGAGGGGAAGAGAATGTGATGCACATCAGAGACAAAGCACAGAAAAAGACATAGAAACATGTATCTGAAAGTTACTGACTTTCCCACCTGTGTAAACATTGGGACACTAGGTAAATGAAATTACCATTATTCATCAGTGAGAAAAATAGTACCAATAAGAAAATGAAGAGAACTTGTGATTTTTTTTTTTAATGTGTGTTGAAGAAATATTGAAGAACCTTAAAAGGTGAGCTTTGAAGCAGGAAGTACTGGGATTTGGAAGGCTTTAAAACTCATTCCCTTACCTTCTTTCATGCCCTTCAGTCATTGTCTATTGTTTAGTCAAGTTCAATTTCATCACCCTACTTCATAAAATGGAAAATTCCTAGCCATTCTGAGGTAAGCTTTGATATTAGTCTCAATGCACGAAGAATACTATTATTTTTGCAGCACACTAATATTAATGGTGTAAACTGATAACTTCTGCAATTTTCTTTTATAGCTAAGGGTTGAAAAACTACTTTAGTTTTATAGGTATAAATGTGCATGTTTGGAAAGTAAAACATTTCACCTGGGTAACTAATCAATTTCCAAAAACTCTATTACAGCTACTAGTACTCTTAATCCAAATGTAGCTGTAATCAAAAAACCATAATTTTAACTATATGTTGATATCATTAAAACACACAGTGCTAAACTAAGATACTGTTTATGAATGTACGATGCTGTTATGAATGAATGTGTGCCCAAATGAATTATCCATAAAAGTTAGTCATGCAACTCTGCTTATTGCTTAGGGACACTAGTGTAAGTTGTGTTACACCTTCCAAATGCAGTCATTTTGGGGGGG
>VYXH01005297.1:63383-147491 GCA_013397275.1 Burhinus bistriatus
GATGGAAAGGCATAAATTCTTTTGATAATTTAAGTGGAGCAAAAGTATCATAGTCACGATATTTCTGTGCGGCACTGTGTACTGTCAAGTATTGGAGTAGGGTCAGCAAAATAAATATCAACAGTATGAACAGAATAAAGTGAAGCTGGAAATATTAAGGGAGAATCTCTTTCAAAGACTGTGTTGTATACCTGCATACTTGCAGTTGGCTTTGTAAATATGTAATTAAATATTCAGTGCACTCTCTTTTTGCTCTCTGAATTTTTTAGGGGGTGTTAAAAATTCCACCTCACCTCTCAAACTTTGATCTGTGTCAGTATTTTAATAAGGTGAAGTCAAGTCCAACAGTTTGACATAAGAATTACATTTCTTCTTCATCTTATGAGAAGAATATTTGTTTAGCATTCGTCTAGTGATTGATATAACCATATCTTTTTTTTCTGTGCATTGTTTTGTGACTTCATCACTTTTCTTCCTTTTTCTCATCAAGTCATTTTGCCAAGGGGGCTCAATTCCTGAGCTCTTGCTCTCGCTGCTTTCTTCTTGGAAAAATGCTCTCAGTCGTCGACCTGCTGTCACCTATGTAAACTCTGACCAAGTTTCAGCTATCACTGTATGTGTTCTTGTTGCATGCCTCTTGTCACTGTAAGGCTGTTTGCCACTAATCTTGAAAGTAAATTTTAATTTTTCCAAGGTTTAAGTTTTGTCACTTCATATAACACCTTGTGTATCCTGTTTGCTGAAAGTCATCCAAGGTGCAAATTAACACAAGTGTATTGTAATTGTTCTAATGGAACAAAGTAGAAAGAGTATCTGGTTCATCAGTACCAGAATTATAATCCCAAATTTGCCTACTATTTGAACCACTAGTGTCTTGACTAAAAAACAGCATGATATGGTCAGTTTTTTAACAGATATTTTATGTCTAATTCTTTCTAACACAACTAATTTAGGATGTTTGTAAGGTGCCTATGATGCCTTTGATACAATGATGTACATGTTGTTGGTTAATTCTAGCTATAATTGGAATACCCAAAAATGTAAATGTTATGCATAAAAAGCTGAAAGAAAAAGAGCTCTCAGATGTTCTGGCTATGTGCCACATACAGAAAGCTGATGTAAATTTCTAGGACTCATATTATATATAATTTAAGCATCTGTAGTTAGTCATGTTTTTGAAGTGTAGATGCCAAGCACGGAAGTGCTGCTTATGAGAAACTGATAAAGTGTTGGTAGCAAATATGGTAGCTTATTGCTCAAGGTGAATGAGGAGGAATTCGGATAATGGTACTAGTATTCAAAGAAACAAACAAGCTTGATTGGTTGCATAATTGGTTTTTAATATCGCTTTCTCAGCATTCTTTATCAGAATCAAACTAAACCTTTCTTTGAAAAAATCGTATGCTGAAGATATTAAAAGCAATGTTTCAATAATTTGACTTCTTGAGGACTTTGAAGTGTTGGTGATGTTTAAAATTATTTTGGTATCTTGGCTTGTATTTCTTGAAGAGTGGAGAGAGAGCGCTATGTGTTTTGAGTTTAGTTAAGGTTCCTGAGACTTCTAGAATGACCATTTTGATGACCAGTACCTCTATTTATTTATTTATTTCCTGTAAGGGGGAGTAACTGTAGGCTTATTCTTATTAACTTTGTGCTAAAAATGATGCAACTGCCTTTTCTTTGTCTGTCAAATTCATTGCTATGTATGTGGAAGCCTGGAACAGATTAATTTGTATACAATTTGGTATTTTTTAAAATACTACTTTCTATATGGAAATCTGTGGATTTTTTAATAGGTCTTTTCACAGAAATTTAAATTTTCAACTGTTAGAAGAAGGTGCATCTCAACTTTTGGTGTGAATGAGTTGTAATAGCTATTGCCAAATTTTATCGATGGGGCTTCATAAAACAGAGCAAATGGTAACTGCTTAGAAGGATTCATCTGTCAACCTTCTGTAATGGGCGTATGTCCTCAGTATCCAGGACAGCAGTAGTTAACCAAAAGTGGGTAAACTTCTCAAATATCAAGGAAATAAATGCCCTTCAAGGTTCATCTGGGCACAAAATCTTGTTTACTGTGTTATACCACTGTGTTTATAGCCAAAGATGTTACATGCACGCTACTACAGTTCATCAGTATTGCACAGCTGATCATACAGGAGCTCAGATGATTATCATGAAAACTATTTGGAATGCAAATACTCCTGCTGTGTAACTAGCATAAGCACATCCCACAACTACGCTTTTTTCCTAGAGAAAGTTGTGAGAAGTGACTGTAGGAGAGCTTCCTGTCTAGGACAGCCGGCAGCACCATGTATAGACCTCCCTCCTTCTGCCTTTCCAAACTTCCCAGACAGCTCAAAAGAGAAATCCAGTAAGAATAAGGTGTCTGCTCAGTAAGAGCTGAATTTATCCCGACTAGTGCTGAATTGGTAGTGCGTTCTGTTTTGAGAAAGCAGACTTTATGTCTAGGCGGCAGCAGATGCTAAAGGGAAAGGTTTTCTTTTTACTGCTCTCAACAAAACCTGCTTGCTTCAGGAGGGTTTGATGGCTTTTAGCTAACCTTTGGATGCAGAGCATCTGAGCAGCCCTGTATAGGACTTGCTTTCAAGGAGGGAAATGGCTGCTGGCATCTTGTTTTCATACACCCAGGCGCAGAAGAGAACCTTGACAGGAAAGCTCATAGGAGAGCCTGCATGCTAAACTTAAAATTTCTGTGAATAAAGAAATTAAGTTTGTGATAAGTATATAATGTATTGGTATATCAGAGGAGCTTTGTAGAGAGGCTGGATTATTTGCGTGGGTTTCCCCATCCTTGGATCTCACACGGCAGTTTGGGCACTGCTTTTGTGAAGGAGCGGGGAGAGACTTCCTTTTTCCCCTCTGAGAAATTTAGCTTCTAGTTTTTGGTTTGTTCTGTGCTTCTCTGAAATGCTGACGGGAGTCAGGCCAAAAAGATGGGTAGAGCGCAGAGGCGTTTGTGGTAGCACTGCGATCTGTCGGGTGGGGAGTTCAGCAAGTATTGGAGGGCTTTCCTTTTGGTCAAAACTGCAGTGACTGTTGCATTTTTTTGTTGATTTCACCTGTAGCAGGTCATCGCCTGTGCTTCTGAGCATCATTGGGGCAGTGTTTTTAACAAATCCTCCCCGCCCTGATCCTGCAGAGGACTTTGGCACTCTGCTCCTGCTCTCTCCAGTGCCAAACTCTATAAATTGATTTTTTTATTTTTTCCCAATACGCGGCAAGATTGATCTAGGCTGTCAGGAAGTGCGTGGCTGGGAAGCTTTGGTTGGATGGGAAGCAGTTATGTGAATGTCTCTGAAATAGGCAGCTGCTGCACAGCCGCCCACAACTGCAAGAGCCATAATGGCCCAGAGATTGTTCCCGTTCCTGTGGTCTCCACTGCTGAGCTGGGCCTCTCTCAAAAGCTCTGCTGTAATTAGTAAGAAATGTTCTTGGATGAGGTATTTGACAATTAAGTTAGAAGGCAGAAGGTTTTTTTTCTCTTCCAAGTGCTAGTTGGCATTGGGTAAATTAGAAGTATTCCTCTAGTCTGATATTTCACGGGTAAAATAAAGAAGTTGAGATGCTACTTTCCATTCAACACTTAATTGCCCTTAGGACTCAAGGCAGGGAGATTTTCCAGTGGTAAACAGCCTTTCTGAAACACAATTAGCATTAATTAACATCCATGCTGGGAATTTAATCAGAAGCAGCAGATTAGTTCTGTTTTCTGAATCGTTTTTTCTCCCCTTGGATATGGCTGTTGTTCTACAGGCTGGAAACTTGTGTTCGCAGCAAGGAGCTTGTCCTGGGGCTTACGTCCCCCAGAGCTGTCACACGAACAGCATTCGCACATCAAAGACTTTTTAAAGAAATAGAAAAAAACCTTTCTGATGGAGCAGATGCTACAAGCTTCCCCTAGAACTACACTATTACATTTCTGTGCTACAACCAAGCGACTTGCAGCTTTCCCTGTTCCGTGTTTTACTTATTTTACTCACAATTAGAGGTTTTTGTTTGTATGGGTCACTGATGGTTTCCTTGAGGAATGATATTTCAAAGCTATGTGGTATAGGTTGAAACCCTAGTAAAAGTACTTTATTTTAAAAAATTGTGATACCTAATATAAATGTAAAAGTAGTAGGTAAAAATAGCTCCCTGATGTTTTCCTCCATATTCTTTGAAGGGTTACTTGTGGGTTAAATGCTTTTTTTTTTTTTTTTATCAGTTCGGTTATTTGCTGTTTGTTTAGTAGCTAGACAGTCAAATTGAGTTCTGTTTACTTGCTAGGATATGCACCAGTATTGCAATAGAAGCACTACGGAAAAATGTAAAATAATGTGAAAAGCATTGTTGGGGGGAAAAAAATACACGAAACGGATACGTATTACGAAAATGTAAAAACTGAAAGTGCTCTTTCAGTGCAGAAGGGATGTGATTCCTATCTAGCAAAGCTACTATTTGTGGTTAGATTTTTGGTTTTTATATACAACCATTGATCAACTGACAGAATGGGGGTTTTTGTTCAGTTACTTATTAGCCGGTTTTGTTTAAAGCTTGGGGCTATTTCGACTGAAATCAAGCTACAATCAAATGCTGTATGGACTTCTACCATTTGTGAGAGGAAAAAAGCTCTGCTGGAATTTGGTTGGCATTTAAAGTTAGGGAATTTTAAGGGCTTTAGAGCAGCTTTTAAAAGGAATGCTTAAAGGGTGTTTTGTGTGTGGTTTTTGTTTGGTTTTTGTTTTCCTGGTATCATGTCTGTTGATTTGTGGCAAAATACTGTATTTGGGTTAAGTTGTATAGACTGTAAATAATGTATGGTAGATTTAGAGGACTGCAAGACTCTGTACCTGTTAGGAGTTTCTTTGGTTTTAAGTTTGTCATAGTTGTTCCTTTTTTTCCAGAAGTTTGGTGTCAATCAGTCTAAGCCAGAATTTACAGTGGATCTCAAAGGGGCATTGATTGACTGGGCCTCAAAGGACAAATCCAGCAAAAAGAATGTTATTGAGGTGAATTATTTCATTTAAATGAAGAATTGTATGTACTTTAATGACTGAAGAAATTTTCTTTAAACTTAAAATAAAAAACTGAGTTTTCTGCATTTCTTCCTGCTCAAATGTAGATGTATCTTAGTACCTGCAAGAAATGTCCATACATGTAGACATACTTGTCTGCATGGGGTATGGTTTTAAATTTTAAGCAGGCTATTTTTTTACTGTTTTCACTGGTAAGTGTTCTTGAGTGGCTGTATATTGCCTAAAAGTTATGCTGGGTAGAAGTTTAATTTAATTTAGGTAATTTCACTTTTGAATTCTAGTGTGTTTATAAATTCTAATACCTATTTTTATTTCTTTAAAGCTAAAAACCCGCCAAGGAACTGAGCTCTTAATTCAATCTGATAATGACAGCTTTATTAATGAGTGGTATAAAGTTCTTAACTATACCATCAACAATCAGGTATGTGTTTGAATTGTGAAGGCTCTTTTTTCTAGGTAATGTTATTTAGTAAAATAATTGATGTAACAACTCCCAGTGCTTCATGTACATCTTCGTTTCCCGATTTTCTTGAGTATGGGCAGGAGCTTGAGGATAGGGCAGTTCCTGGTGGATAGTCCACTGGATTAAGAACCAGGAGATGTGGGCTGACCTCCAGTTCAGGAATGTGCTTTCTTCTGGGGCCAAATACTTGTTCTGTCTTGGTGACCTGAAAGGTTCAGATAGAGAGTAAAGGGGGGAGGACAGCCAAGGGAGTGCTTTATAACATACATTAATCAGCATTTGATACTGCTATTCGCTTCAGGCTTCTTATCAGACAGCATAATGCCAACTATTTAATCAACAGAAAAGTGACCAAGCATTTGCTCTAAGTGCAACTTGGTTGATAGTCATGCTTCTACTCTTTTGGTGCTCTGGAGTACAGAACCTTGCCTTATTTTTAAAATGTCCTTCCTTGTAACAAAAGACACCGTACAGTCAGATTTTTGTAACTGTGTAGAAGTCAAGTTCACTTTAGAAGTGAAGTAGGAAATACGTGGTTTTGAAAGCGAGTATGTTGCACTGAGACCAGGGGAAATGTCTTTTCCTGTTTTCTGATATGTCTGCAGTCATGCGTGTAGCACAGGTACGAGGCTGCAGGTGGGCAGTTTAACAGACTCTGGCATCTGCCTCTGCACTACAACGTGACCTACATTTTCACTTGACTGTGTTTAATGAGAATATGCTGAGAGAGCAATAATGTAGGGCAAGAATTTTAGGCACTGGTATATTTACTTTTTCAGAGTGAATGCAGTGTATGTTTTGACAGTAGTGAAATGTTCCAACTGGTAGTTCTATTTTCTACTAAGAAAATTTTAATTACGGAGACCAGAAATAGGGTAAATACTCTAGAAATGTTTTTCAGACTCTATCAATTAGACGCTTCTGTAGCAGACCATGAAATAGCTGATGTTTGTCTACAGGATTTGAAAAAAACCCCCACATTTCTGTTGTTTATTGGTTGATGTAATGAAGTGTTATCATGGAAGGCTGGTTGTACTTTGTTCAGTATCCAGCAAAACTTTATTTGGTCTTATGATCAAGTAGTGTTTCTCAAAGTTACTCACTCTGCCAGTGAGAATGGTATAATCTCTGAAGATATTTTTAGCATCTGGAGCTCAGGAAAGAACCAACTGACTATCATTATAGGGAAAGAAATGTATATTGTAGAACTGTCTACAGGAAATGGGTTTGTTAATGCTGTGTTCTATAAATTGTCAAACTGATCACTGTATATCTTAAATCTAATAGGTAGTAGAGTCTGATGAAGCATTGGAAGATGATGTACCAGACTCCCCTGGGGTGGAAAAACAAGATAAAGAAAAAGAGAAAGAGAATAAAGACTCTAAGAAGCTTCGTTGTGAGTTGGAAATTTTCCATTAATTGATTTTAGCAATGCCAATTTTGATTTTCTGCATCTTCGGTATTATGTGTAAATAGAGAAGAATTCAAAGGACAGCTAGAAGTGAAACTACTCAAGTTTGGAAACAGGCTTTGATATAGTTCATTCTACATCTTGGTGCCAGATAGCAGGTTTTCTTCCATGTTTTATTAATCATACTTAAAAAGAAAAAAAAAAGTACCAAGTGTCTAGCTCCTGCTGTATGACACATGAAAAATAGGAGGAAATAGGCAGTGGTGAAATTGATTATTTTCAAGGTGTTGTCAAATGCACAGAAGTAATTAGACATTTGTTTTCTCTGACTTTCGTAAATTATTTTGAATAAGAATTCTTTTGTCCTTTTACATGTTCAAAACTGATTGGACTTGTTTTACTTGGTTTTTGTCTGTGGTACAGCGTCTGTAAATATTTGCACTATTAACTTAAACTGCAATTTTGCTAATTTGCTAATGATGTTGTATTGACTCATTTAGGGAATCTAAACATTTTTGATTACACCTCCAAAATTCTAGAGCTAGATTTCTTTCAGCTGCAGAAATTTCTTCCTGTGCATAGATATATATTAATTTTCTGTCTTTTACTTCCGGGCCTTCTGTGTAATTTACAAGAAAGTATTTTTCTTTCAAAATAGTCAACTTAATGAAAAGTAGTACCAGTTTTGAAATATAGCTGTATTTTTAAAATTCCATATCAATTCCATATGTAAGCTACCATTTAGTTAGTTTCACAGGCAGCATTTGGTTTTACAAGTTTTTTGTGACAGGGTTGTCTCTTGGTGGTTTGAAAAATGGATGCTATTTACGAGGAGTTCCAGAAAGTTAAGGAAAAAAAAGTGGATGTGTTGCAAATTTGAATAGGGTTTTTTTAATGTGTTTTTGAGCTTATTTTTTTTTAAGAAGTTCGTTCCTTGGCAGATAAATGCAGTGTTGGGTCTGTTGGATATTCATGCTGAGTACATTTCTCTTTTCAGCAGTGAAAACACCTAGCAATATAGATTCCACAGATCAGAAAAAGACCAAAACGAAGCTTAAGAAGTTTCTTACACGGCGCCCTACATTACAAGCTGTCCGTGAAAAAGGCTACATTAAGGGTAAATGAACCTTTTTAACAAAGGAAATAATTTGAAAAGCTGAATTTAGTAGTTCGTGTGTAAAATGGGGTTAAAATGGTCTAGTTTTAGAGTAAAACACATGTATATAACTGGTTTAACAAAGGTCTTGGCTGTATAGTGGAACCAGTGATTGATTGTTATTCTTCGGAACAGTGCTATTAGCCACTAAACTTCATGGAGGATGTCGTCTCCTTCAGCTCATTACTGGCAAAACTACAGTGAAAATGGAGGGCTCAAGAGCCTGTTTGGACTTAAAGTGCTTCTTAGCTAGAGAATCCATTTGGTCTGCTGTTCTGAGTTGGAAGCTTCAGATAGCTATTAATCATTTGTGCATACAAGGGAAAGGAAAGTCCTTCGGGTACAGAGCTGAATGCATGTGCTCATCTGTTTCACAAGGGTATTTTAGTCTGAGTGGAACCAGACCAACCGTGTGCCATTTCATAAGAAATGAAGTATTTAGGCAAACCAGGAGGCTAAAGGAATCTTAACTTAGACATCTTTTTTCCCTAATATTCTTTGAATGTATACGTTTTTTAAATTGTTTAACAAACAATGAGTCTTACAGATAATTCTTAAATTATCGATTCTTTCATAAGCTTGATTCAATACATGCTTCCATTTGTCACACTTGTAGAAACTTTGAGAGAACGATATTTGCACAGGTTTAAGTTAATGTGTTTGTGTAAATTATTGACTTGGTACTTGCTGTAAAACTTCATTTATTTATTTGTATGCTTTAGCAGGACTTGTAGGTCGTGCTCTACTAGGGTCAAAATAGCATATGGGTAGGCAAATATCAGACCAAATCCTACTGTGATTTGCCTAACTACATACTTTAACAGGTGTGCTTCTGTTGCATGTGGCATTTGATATATTTGTGTATCTGCAAATATAATTTAACTGTAAATTATGAAATTTTTGTTTGGGATAAGGAAGCATTATTCCCAGACTTTGACGTTTTGCTCTGCTTTACAGCTTAGTATTCATGTCATGGCTCAGTGACGTAACTTCTGACATTAGCAACAGTGAACGCTAAGCCAAATTTAATTTGTACACATGCATGCTGATGGATGGATTTTTAATAAAGAAATTAAGGAATGGAGAGTTTGTTTTTATTTAAAAGCATGGTGTAAATTTTTAAAGTTGGATCTGCACTGTACAGTTTTACATTTACTATATGAATGAAAAATACGGAATTCTTTATTTAAAAGCCCAGTGTACTTTTGTGGCTGCTACAGAGCAAGCTTAGTAAACGGATAACTTGGCAAACACAGTATGAGCAGAAAAAATAATGAAAAGTTCTGGGGGAAAAAAACCAAACAACCAAACCACTTGAAACAGCCTGCACTAAGCAGAGAAGTAACTATGCTAAGATTTTTGTTACATGGAAAAAAAAATTTACAAAAGTTACTTTAAGATGGGTGGAAAAAAATTAATTACTGTATATGTGGAAATTATTGAAGTCAGAGGCAATTGTAGCAAATCAGTTTGTTACACACTAGTATTTTCTTGTGCTGCCTAACCTGCATTGCTTTACCTGCTACAGCTGCATGCTAGCCTGGCTTTCTACTGCGTGGGCTTTTTCAATCCTTTGCTACTGATTCTGCTTATACAGCTCTCTGCGTGAGTAGCAGCAGCAGGACTGAGGTGTTTTGAGGCATCGGCCTTACACGCATACAGCTAATAATACCTTTGTATGCCAGTTTTCCTACTGTATAATTGGTTTGGTGTGCTGTTTGGATTTCCCAACGTGCTAGTCAGATACCAGTGTTGTTAATGAGTCTGCTTAAATTACTAAATGTGAAAAATGGACTAGATGCTATGGATGATGCAAATGCAAGTGCAGTTTCTCTCTTGCATAAGCTTTGAAGTAAGATCTACTAGACACTGAGAAGACGGCCACTTACATACCACAACCAACTTTCATCCCTTTAAAAGCGTGAGCTTTGCCTCTCCAACTCAAGACCCTATTTCAGTCTCCTGCATCTGAACAGGGGAGGTCATCTATTGTTTGAGCACCTTTGATGCAAACCATAGAAATGGGTCTGAGAGATTTTGGTGATAACATAACCTGAACAAGAGGAGTTAACATGTTGCTGAAATACACTAAGACATTGCAAGAAACGGTTGTCTGCCCAAGGTGATTTTCATCTTTGCTCCAGTTTATGATAGAAAACACTCACCCTGGATTTGTGTAGTTTTGAAAACAAGATTTGAAATAAACTTTGCCCATAAGTATCTGTATTTAGATTCCAACCTTGCAGCCAGGTTGCCTATGCGTAGTCGTACTTCCTTCCATTCAGAGCTCTGTGGTATACAGGTCTGTCACTTACAAATCCATATCAGAACTGAAACATGTTAGAACTTAAAGACACTACATTAAAGTAAATTAATATGTAATGCTGGGTTAAACAGTAGGTGCAATGAAAGGTGAAATTTTACAGGGTTTTTCCCCAAGCAATGCCAAAAGCTTTCATTTTGGTTAGTTCAGATTTTTAACAAAGTTTACAGTAAATGTATTTTGAACTTGAAACAGGAATGGAGCGTAACAGGAATATTCGAATCCATTAAATTTCTCATTACAGTAATGACTATGAGACTCTTACAAGTATCTCCTGATGGATTAAAATGATTTCAGTAGCAAAAGTTCCTTACTCAGAGGCTCACGTTTGTGCAACTGCCGACACTCACTCTCACCGGGAGCTTTTTCTTGCTGGGGGCTGCCGAGATCTCTTTTCAAAACTTTCCTATTTTCACTCTAATACTGCGACAACTGTATCCGGTAGTCTTTTCCCTTTGTAGAGGTTTGTTTTAACCTGAACTAGTTCTGTCAGTTGAGTCCTGTTCCACTGTAAATCAGTCTCTTTACTTGGTTCCAGATCAAGTGTTTGGTTCCAATCTCACCAGCTTGTGTCAAAGAGAAAACAGCACGGTGCCAAAGTTCGTGAAGCTGTGCATTGAGCATGTTGAGGAACATGGTATGGTTGAAGTTTTTTTGTTTCTGAATCTCTCTTGCTCACCACACTATCTAATTTTGAACATTTTAATCCTTAAAATACTGTAGACTTCTTCGGGGAAAATAATCTGAAACTTGTATCTGTAGTTAGCAATGAGTTTTCAAGAGTGGGGAAGGTAGGTGGGATCCAAAATGGGAAGAGGGGATGAAATCTTATATCTGAGAAATTGATCTGCTTCAGTATATTTCAAGCTGAGGAGAAGGCAGGGCAGCATCCTGGCAGCAAGGCTCTAAGGAAAGAGGGATTACAAGAAGTAATAGAAGAGCTCAGCCTGTCAAGTTGGGTTTTTTTTCAGATGAAAAGAGAGACTGTCAAAATGCAGCCATTCATTTTTGGAAGGTTTAAGCGTGCTAACAATCATTTATATTAAAACTTTTCTTGAAACAAACTTCTAGGATAAAGTTATGTTCCTGCTCTGTGTATGTGTTGATTGCCAGAAGACAAGTCTATCGGTTTGATGCCCCTCAGCCAGTTACACCGATCGCTATGTGAAGTTTTACACAATTCTAGAGATTATCAGTGTCCACATATTTACTCAATTCTTGTTTGTTTTCATTGAAAATAAGTCTCTCCTGTCTAATAACTGAGCAAATTAAATGTTTGAAAGCTACATGTGACATTCTGGGTTGTCTGATGTAAAGGACATCTTCACATTTTTGTTGAAAATATGTTGGTTGTGACTTCTGACTTGGCTATAGTCTGTGCTAGTTTTCTTGCTTGTTTCTTGCTGTTGTTACTGCCCTGTCTCTTGGAAAAGATGACTGAGAGGGGATTATGGAATCTCCATAATCATCATTCAAATACATACCAGTCTGTTAATCTGAGAACATTCTCTTGAGAATCAGGGTAAGTGTCACAGGGGAATACTATGTGTTAATTTTAAAACATCTTCTATGGGAACTTCACTGAGCATTTTCTTGCAGCCTGTAGTCCTGTTTTCAATGCTGCTATCTTACAGCCTGGGAGGGTAAAAATAGCTGCTTCCATTGCCTTACTCTAGTTCAACAAACTGCCACCTTGCTTGCAACAGCAGGCTTTATTCCATTTGTGATCTGCAGTTTGTGAGAAGGGGGTTATTTTGCTTTGTTCTTTTTTTTTTTTTTTTTTTTTTTTTTTTTTTTAAAGACAGGACTGCAGTGAAGATAGTGGTGAAGTTTTCCTTTTTTAAATACCTGAGGGGAAGCTGACAGGAATGAACAGCTTTTTTCCCCCACTTCTCCAACTCTTCTTCCTACTGCCAGTACACTTCAAATCAGTTCTTTCTGTAAAGGAATGGCTAGTGGATTGTGGGGAAAAGGGATGTGTCAGATGGTGCTGGTAACTGTGCTGTGTTGCATCAGACAACTCCTTGAGGAGCTACAGGGACTTGCAGGTATTCTGGCAACACTCACCCTTCTCAGTGGCACTGACTCACATGCTGCGTTCAAGTGGCGTTTCAATTAAATTCTTTACCTCCTAATCACTTCTGAGTAACTGCAGTAGCAACCACAGAAACACAGTTTTTTTCTTTTCTGGTTGAGTGTGCAATACTGTAAAGGCAAGGGCTACCCATTTTAGTTTTGTAGGCTGTTGGGTAGTGAGGAGTGTGCATGCACATCGCTCCTCCTCCCTGCAGACCTGGTCACTTGACAACTTTGAGATGCTCCCTATGCATGACTTGATTTGATTTTTCTTAACCATACATTAAAAAAATTGAACATCCACAAAATACTTGGTTCTTGCATGTTGGACTCCTGTATACCCCCTGCCCATCCACCAAGAGCATCTTAGACGAGACACCTAGTCTCATTGGGGAAACTTGGAGCTGTTGCCTCATTACTACTGTTTTACTGTGTAGGAAGTTTTAGAGATTATTTTGAGCTTGATGCTACCAAACCTGTGTCAGCAAACCAAAACTCCTCTGATATGCCCTGCCTATCAAAAAAGCTAGTTTAACTTTTTTTTTTGTTGTTGAAGCAAGTGTTCTTTGTTGCAAGGTGGGTTTCTTTTGTTCTTGATTTTGCTGAATAAATGTATAAAAAGCAACCTAATTGTTTGCAGAATTCACACATGTGTAAGGTATTAAAATCGATTTATCGCTTTGTTTTAGGATTAGATGTTGATGGCTTGTACCGAGTTAGTGGCAATCTTGCAGTGATACAGAAGCTAAGATTTGCAGTCAATCATGGTAAGCTTCCTTCAACAATCTGAAAATATATGCAATTGTAATATAGTTGAAGTTCATAGAAAGCTCAGGAAAAAATGTTCTTAATGTATAACTGCAGACTTTAATGAGAAATGATTGTCATCTTGAAAGTAAAATTACTTCAAAATTGCGGAATTTAGTGTGCAATATACATAATTTAAAAAACCTAGCATCCTACAGGTTTGGTCTTACAGGGAGCATAGAGGCATTGCTAGAATATACTTCTAAAGAAAGATGGTGATAGAATTTCAGGGGAGGGGGCAGATTATTTCAAACAAAATAACTGCATACCTTATGGAAAAACAGTCAGTTTATTAAGCTTCCACTAGGTTTAAAATTGTAAATTAATACTTTTTAGTGTGATTTCCAGCACACTTTTAGTATGGGGGTGCTTAGCTCCTCTTCACCATAGTCTGTATAAAACCCTTTCATGTGGCTATATCAGTGGTTTTTTCAGTGGGAATTAGGCAACTTGCAACTCAGAAGAGGACAGTAGCCCATCCACAATCTGACCTCTCACTTCCTCATTGACAGGGTCTAATGGTAAATTTTGTGTTATGTCAGCAGCTCCTATTCCCCCCTGGAAGATGCCCTTGGTGTAGGGGAGCTGCATGTAGTGCAGTAGGCAGAATTTGGACATCTCTGTCTGTAGCGGTTGAGGTTTTTTTGTATGCCCTTTTACACTGCTGCAGCTCTATATCCCAGCAGAGAATGGGCTGAAGTGGAGTAAGAGTATTCACTGCTTTAAAAGCAAGAAGTACAGAAGAGTAGTTAAGTTTATTTAAAAAAAAAAAAAAAAGCTTTTATAGTTAAATTATTAACATTAATTATTCCTTTTTCTCTCTCAGATGAGAAACTAGACTTGAATGATAGTAAATGGGAAGATATACATGTCATCACAGGAGCTCTAAAGATGTTTTTCAGAGAATTGCCAGAGCCGCTGTTCACTTACAATCACTTCAATGACTTTGTCAATGCAATCAGTAAGTCTGGAAAACATGCGTGTGCTTTTTATATAAGTTCTGCTCAATATGCAATTCATGCAATTACTTGATAGTAAAAAGAGTATTTTGCCTGTCAGTAATGCACGGTCTGGTCAGGAGGTGGCAGTATTTTATCTCGTATTAACACTGCAAAACACTCACTTTTATTCCCAGTCGGTTAAATTTTATGCTAAAGTTTTAAACAAAAATACAGAATTTTTGTTTTTACACCTCATCCTTTTGCAGAACAAGAACCAAGGCAGCGTGTCCATGCTGTTAAAGATTTAATCAAACAGTTGCCAAAACCAAATCAGGACACCATGCAGGTACTCTTTAGACACCTGAAGAGGTAAGCAGCAGATAGAAGGAGAGGCTTTGTGTTGCTGGTCCTCTCTTAAAGCTAAATAATCTAATTAAAAGTACTAAGTGACTGTTCCCGTTGCATTTTTCTTGCCTATATTGGACTTGATGTATTTATACAAGCTTGCAGAGCACCAAACAGTATGTGTCTTAGTTCCAAGTCCGTATGTTCGGGGGATTGTGAGAGGATCAGGAATAGCATTTCAAAACAAAACTTTTCCATACAGGGGGGAATCACAGCAGATGTATGTTCTAATAACAAGACTATTTGTTAAATAAATACTGTGAATGGTCATTTGCTTTGGACTGTGTCTTTTTTCTGTCATCCTATTACTCTAACACTGATAAATCTCTTTTTTTGTGTATTTTTTTTTCTCGTTTAGAGTTGTAGAAAATGGAGAAAAGAACCGAATGACCTATCAAAGTGTAGCAATCGTTTTTGGTCCAACATTATTAAAACCAGAGAAAGAGACTGGTAACATAGCAGTCCACACAGTATACCAGAATCAGATTGTAGAATTAATTCTACTGGAATTGAATTCCATCTTTGGACGCTGACATTTTTCTTGGAGTAGAAACTGGAAGTGATGGGTTGGCAGCAGTACTCCATCAGAAGGAAAATCTCTCGCTGTATGTGATGGATTATGTTTGTGGACCAAGCAGCAACTTGTTTTTTGCACTTTTGGGGAGGGGAGAAACAGGAGAAATGTTTGACCACTTTAACGCGAATTAAAGACAACACTTTGGATTTCTTTGAAAAGTTCAATGTAAAAAGTGAATTGAGAAGGTTATAGTTTGCCTTTTTTAAAGTAGTATTGGAAAAATGTAATATAGGTTCATACACTGGATTTCTTGGAGAGTAAAGGTATTAATCTCAAACTGGAAAATCTGGAACTTAATCTTAAAATTCTTCCACTTGCTAGGGAAAAGTCCTAACAACTGGTATGGAAAAATTCAGCGAAGCTACATCTTAAGCTTGTATATTACAAACTACTCAGATCTGTATGACACTTTTCCAAGGGGTTTCTGCATGCAGTGACTGTCTTAAACTTGTGCTAACAGTTTGGTTTTAGTTACTCAAATCTAATTCCTCACTTGATATCTGCTGTCCTTTTTCCTTTTTTTCTACCTTTTTCTTTTTTTTTGCTTTTTTCTTTTCTTTTCTTTCTTTCCTTTTTTACCCCAGCAACCATTCTGGAATTTCTTAGTTGCTTTATGGAACGGCACACTATTTCAAACACTGAACTTGTAAGAATATCCAGCAACGGATATTTGTCTTATGGCATAATAGAAGTCATATTTAATAAACATGTTCATTTTTTCAGGGTATTTCCAGAGCTAAGTTTTGTGTTATATTGATTTAAAGGTAAAATCCTAAGTAAATACCAACTGTAACACTGTGTTCAGTACTTGATATAATGCTGTGGTAGTGGAAGTTTCTTGATGTAAATACAGGCTGTCCTTTTGATTCTTGTATATAATTCAGTTCCTGTATAGTTTAAGAACACTTTAGTCACACATTTCTAATCCTGGGTAGATTAGCTACAGTAACATAATGTTTCCAGTGGATGTCCGGGTTTCAGCAGGGAAACAGGTTATGGGGAGGGAGGGGGGACCTAACTGTGTGCACTTTTAGATGTTAATTACATTTGCGGGCAAATAACTGTAATGCAAATGGTACTGGAGAAATACTGAGTGTGCTTGCTAAATTGTTAATGCACTACAAGAGGAGCCTTTTAGGTTATTTAATATGTACAGAATACATTAGAAAAATGTATTATGAATTCTAACATCAACAAATAGTGAAACTCATGTTTTGATAGATAGATGTTTGATGGAATCCATGATGCTAAATTTAAGATTTTCTTTTTACATTAATGTAGCATAATTTGTAAAATTGGTTTTGAAAGATTTTGTTACAGGGAGCGTGGTCTGCTGAAGATTTTTTTAAATGTATTTTTCTAGACTAACTGCTGTATCTGACATATTTGTTATGTCTAACCTGAATAAAGAAAACTGTTAGTTCTTTTAGAGTTTGCCATTCCCGCTTCAGACAACATGAACCCCCTTTAAACAATAAGACAGATGTATCTTACCGCTTAGCATGGATACTACTTGTGGCAAAGAGTTGTCATACTGGATTAAAAGATGAATGCTTACTTTATAACCTGACACTTTTAGGAACTTTCCAGTCCCTTTCTTTAACAACTTAAATTCTAACGTAAGGTTCAGAGAGGGCAGAAGTAATTTATGGATATAAATTTGTAGTCTTTAAAACATATCCCAGCTTACCTGGAACCTACTGTACAGAAGGCAGATACCTTGGGGAAATTGTATTTCAGCTTTGATCTGTTGTATACCTTTCACAACACAGTTCTGGCTTACAGCAAAGAGGATGTGTGGTGAAGTACTGAGGTGTGATCAGATGAACAGTACGAGAATTTCATAAGCATAGCGCTTGCATGAAAAGTCTTTGGAGATAAAAGAGAAGATGAAGTTACCTTGTGGCTTTCTCACTGTCTTCTTGTGGTAATGGTGAAGTCTTGTGGTTTGTTGCAAAGCGACCTGGATGAGAATTGTGAAAGCTCCATCTCAGTGTTGTGTTCTTAGGCTCCTGGTAGGCTGTCAAACCGGAGCAGTGCCGAGTGGCAGGTGTGCCCCAAGCTACTAAAAATATCAACAAAGTTGAAGTCTGTTGCTGTAGATTATTCAAATCCCAACTTCCTTCAGCTGTAAAATAATAAAGAATTCCCACTGCTAAATGAGAGGGCTTATCCACAGGTCACCTCTTCTGTAAGAGTGTTACGTTTTTCAAAGAAAGAATGCCTTTTTAAAACAATTTGATAATGAGGGTGTCACACTTTTCCTTGCGTTCCCCAAAATAAAGCATTTTGTTATTACAATATGTAGTATGGTTTTGTGCATTGAAGTTGTCGTATGTTTTAATGTTCTTATTTTTAGTTTGGGGAGGGTATTCTTTTTACATGAAAGAGATGTAGCTAAACGCTTGAAACATTCAGGAAGAGGAGGCTGTCCAAGCTGATGGTATGCTTGTCATGACCAACTTGAAACTGTGTCACACATTGGGTTTCTTCACTACTTGAAATACCTTGTCTTGTTCTTGCAGCTAGGTTTCTTTTAAAAAAAATCAAAAACAAATTTTTGCACTAACACAGCAGGGGAAAGCTATTTCTATTAGGTGAAACATAATTAAATTTATATATTCCTCAGTTTGGGCTTTAAATCAGATTTGGTTCTGGTTTAAACCCAATTTAAAAACTGAATATAGGCTTCTGCAGCCATAACCTCACAAAGGTACTGGAGGTCCAATATTATGTATCGGTGCCAGCTGAAGTCTTGTTCCAGCGCTAGAGCTGTCTTCAGCTCTATAGTTGAGCTACGCAGCATTAGTAGCAAGCAACTCTCGGCTGTGCTTGATCTATACCAGTTATGGGCTGCTTCACTTTTAAAGCTGGAGAGAAAAGTAGACACAAAAAAAGAGAAGGCAAATATATACACAGTCATTTTATGTAAACTAATTTTTAAAAATCAGAGTTGTATGTAAATAAAGCTTCCTGCATGCAAGTGGATAGGTCACGCTTACTGTCCAGGCCCAGACTTTCCTCCCCGTCTTCACAGAAAGCCACAATAAATTCCCTTTGTACTGAACCCCTTGTATCCGGGCAAGTCCATCCTCCACGTGCAGCGGGAGTTTGTAGGTAATACAGTATCAGTTTATTCCTATGTGGAGCCCTGAATTTTTCCCCTTAAAGGGAATAGCTTTATTTAGCCCCAAAGTAACGATATTTTCAAAATCAATTGGTTAATTCATAAGCCATAACGTAAACCAAGCACAGTGGGGCATTCTGCTGGGCGAAGGGGGAGGTACAGCATGTCTAATGAGGCCTCCTGCAACTGCCGGGGAGAGGAGAGCTCCTCTGAAGAATCTTAATTAGCCTCCACAATTGCAAAGTTTTGTGAGGAAGCAGCTGGTAGGACTGGATCAGACCTTTACAAAAGTAGCCCTATGTGATTGTGGGACTTAAATGAACATTTTTTTCCCCCCGCCATAGCATTCTTGTAAACAGAGCACTTGTAAAACAAGATCACACTGTGTAACAAACCAACATGAAAGACATTCAGAGGTGACTTGGCCTCTTGGTCCTTTTTATTGCCTTGATAATTAAATGGCAGCCCTAATATTAGTTTCCTACAATTTCCCCAAATGGATTCGAGTTTGTTAAGGTACTTAGTTACTACTTTCTTTCAAAAGAAGAAATCTGTGTTGCATTCAGCAAACTGAGAAGTGCAAAGTGGAATGAGAAGGGGTAGCATCAGGTTTATTGTAGAACCTCGACTTGCAGCTTATTGCACTAGAAGGTGGTTGGCTAGGGAAGGGGAGAGCAGATCCTTGGTGTGGGAATAAGCAAATGCAAAACACTGAAGGCAGTCAGGCAAAGCAGGTGTGATGGACAAGCAAGATAGCAAAGAAACAGTCACTTAGAAAAGTTGCAGGAATCCAGGCCAGAGAGCTGAGAGAAAGCCAGGCTGCCAAGAGTGTGGTTTGGTTGGTTTTTGGTTGGGGTTTTGGTTTGGTTTTTTTTCCCTCTTTTTCTTCTTTTTCCACTTCATACAGTACAGATGAAGGCCCGGCTGTGTTTTGTAAGGGTAAGTTGCTCTGTAAACAGGTGAAGTTCAAGTGACGTTGCAAGGTGGCAGTGCCCACCTTTCTCTGGACTTTTCCAGAGTGGCTTCTGTGTGTCTGCTCCTCAGTGATGGGCTTGTGGCCAGGTTCACTTGACACAAACACCTGAATGCTAATGAGAGTCAAGAACTACATTCCTTCAACGTAATTGTGAATGCACAACCGGCATGTGTGATACAAGAATAAACTTGTTCTCAGTTTGGCAGCATTATTCTGGTAGCACTGAGTGCCCCATCTGAGATCCGAACCTTGTGGCACCAGATCCTGAAGAGCACGGCTAGCCCTGTCTGTTATAATCTCAGCACACCAGAAGAAAGAAATGTATGAAGCTGAAAATTGGGAGTATGCAGAAAAAAATAAACCCCAAGCCGAACTGTCTTCACAACCGATTCACATTTGCATGTATGGTACAAATCTGCTCAGAAGAGTTTGTTAGTTCTTAGTGTGAGAGAAACAGGTGCCCTCTAAAACAATAAATACTGTAATTAAAAGCTGTCATTTTTTAAATCAGGGATTGGAAGATAAATGTTAAACATTGGCTAGCTTGTCTAGTTCATCATGTGCTGCAGCCAAATGGCTGCTGGCCACCCATGTGCCCGTGCTCTCTGCCTTTTCTTTACCAAGAAGGTGATGCTGAGCTGGTGGTGGCTTGTTGGCTTTCTGCATGTGAGTGTCCCGCCTAGCTACTCGTTTCAGTAAAAGGAGGTACCTAACCTAGAAACAGAACGGAAAACCACCCTTTTCCAAGAAAAACTTTCCTATCGGCCTGGACTGGGCAGCACTTCGTCCACAGGCGCTTCTGCTGCACGGTGCTGCCACCAAGCTCGCCTGCATGCTGCAGGGATGCTCTCCCCCGGGAACGAACGAGCGAGCGCACGCATCGTCTGCGGGTGCTGGCCTTGGCAAGGCCCCTGCCACTACGCATACGGGACCTGCTCAGCTTCACAGCTTTCTTCTGTGAAGAAAAATGGAGACGCGGTTGTGCAAGAGGTAGAGCCTCTCCTCTGGTACTCCCTTAAAGCTTTGTGTACAGCGAAGGATGCCACGGTATTTCCTGCTCTGAAATAGCTGTTTCATAGCTGAAGTGCTGTTCTCGTGGACATACTAGTCCTGCTCTAAGTTTGCCTTTGAAGTTTTAAAGATAAGACTTCTTTTCCTATTGATCTCTCCTTTTCCTGCATCCACCCACCTACTATTCCTGGTGCACTGAAAGTCAATCTGGCTTGGACTGTCTGCTTCCTTATTTGTACAACAGCCTGGAGCCCGGGGGCTGGAATGTGCTGTGCTCTGCCTAGAGCGCTTCATCGCCTGCGGAGGCTGAGGCACTGGCCACTCAGCCATAGACACGTCATTAAAAAGCAGTCAGCAGCATTAATGCTAAATGGTAACGTAAATGAAAAAAAAAAAAAAGAAAAAAAAAGAAGAGCACAGACTAGAAGAATAAAAAAATGGTCTTTTCCAGGTAATAGTTAAAGCAGGCTGCGTGCTGCTCCCCTGTTTCCTGGAGTGCCTGTTCTTCTCCTGCGTTGCAGAAATGTACATAAAATAAGCAATTAGGTATTATAATTGGCGCAAGACTGAGGGAAAGTGATATAATTCCATGCAACCATTGAATCACCATGTGTATCACTTGTGTAGGCTGAGCTGTGAGCCAGCTGTCAAGAGGACTGCACAATCTTCAGGTTTGCATTAAAACACTGCAGCTATAGGCCAGGATCGTAATCGTCCCCTTTTATTTTTGCCTGAGCTTCCCAGCCTGCCCCATTCAAATGCATAAAAATAAATAACTTTCTGTCCACCTTCCCTGTTCATGGAGTACAGCAGCTCTGTGCAGCAAGCCAAGTGCTCAGGGCGTCCATGGGTACAGCTTCTTCCCCTGTATATACACAATTTAGTTAAGAGGGAGAGAAGACAGTTTATTATAAACATTGAACAGTGGGCGGCATCATTAGCTCTTAAAAATCATAACTAACTCCCCAGGTGGTTGTCCTAATGCGTTCTGGGCTTTCTTTGCATCCCTGAGATATAAAGAAAGCCTGAGTACGTGAGGGCAGGATGCAGCACAACGAAGCAGTGCCCGTGCCGTACGAGCCCAAGGCGGGGACTGGCGCCTTTCCTTCCTTCCTGCTGCCTTTCGAATTTGCTAGGTCATGAGCTAAGGCTTGTGGCGTGTTGCAGGCCAGACAGCACCATCATAACGGTCCTCTCTGCTCTCAAAGAATCTGTGAACAAAGTTGGCATGTAGCCTTCTACTTAGCCGTTGGTTTCCCTGTTCCTACTTGGCCATTCATGCCCTGTATCAAATAAAAGCATTTCTCCTGGCCAATGTTTCATCCCCATTTCTCTCCTAAAGTAACTCTGCTTCATTGAGCAAACCTGTCCTATCACCCACGGCAGCACTCGCAGCCCCGCTGTGCTGGAGTGTTCCTGGGAACCGGGATGGCCATGGTGGTACCAGGTACTGCCACTGTCCCCACTAGTCACCATGAATGCAATAAAGTCCTGTTAAAGTTACTCTTTCTCCACCACAACCTGCAATGTAAGAGTTGGGTGCTTGCAGCCACAAAAGCTTCCCTCTTTAAAATGCTTTGCACTAGAGACAAAAAAATCCTCAAAGCCATGAGCCGCTGCCAGGTGGTATAAATGCTCTGATGCTGCCACCCTGCCACCCTGCAGCACAGCCAGGCATGAACGGGCCCCGGCAGCCCCGCTGGCACGGTCCTGTCAAGCGACGTGGCCCCCAGCACCGCAGCCTCTCCACCAGCCCCCAGCAAGGGAAGCCTCTCTGGGAAAAACCAGGCAAAACGAGGTAGCAGGCAGCCTGCCAGAGCGCCCGGCGCTCCTGCCCATCCCTGCCCGGGCACAGCCCGCAGGCAGCACTCCCGGCTGTAGGCAGGGGCACCAGAGGCCACTGCAGACACAGAAGAAGGGGCTGGGGGACACAGAGCTCTGTTTCTCCCAGGCCCAGCAACAGTTTGGGCTCTTAAAGACTTCCGCTGATGGAGAGGGTAGACTCTCCCAGACAGTCTTATCTAGCACATAATTCTCATCCCGCTCGGAAAAGTTTTTCTTTTTGCACATCTAAGTAGCCCTTGCTGCAGTTTACTTCCATCTTTTTCCTTGCTCTGTCCTTATCCATTGCTTTTATCCCATTCTACAATGTATATGGTCAGCTACTTTTCTCTGTGTCTCTATGCACGCAATAGCTGTCCATGAAACTATAAAAAGTTACTGCATCTCATTTCTTCCTTCTCTAGACTAAGCAAACTCAATCCTCTTAATCTTTCCTTGGATGTCACACAGCCGGCCGGTTCAAGCATGGGACAGGGAAGTGTGAGTTCACATCCCCCTCAAGGAGATGTCTTCAGCACTCGCCCATTAAATAAAAATAAGATGCAGGCTATTCTTCACTTCCCCTTCACCCTTTGATACCCACCCTCCAGGCCACCCCCAGCCTTTGCTTTACGGGCTTGTCCAACCCCAGTGGTGTGTCCTGGAAACTCCCACTGTCGGCTGGCACAGAAGCTCTGGTCTGGGTATCCCTGAATCCATCCCTGAATCCCTGATTTCCAGCCACTTCTGGGACTGGAGACCTTACAACCCTGGAGCTATGCAGCAATCATGGCACATTTTGGTTCCTGAAGCAACTAGCCAGCACTTAGGCACCTGTGCCCTGTTTTACATCTAGCAGAGTGGCTTAAGGGCAAGTGCTGTAGCTGCCGGTATGGCACTCGCTGCAGGCTGGAGTTCCATTCCTGCCCTAGTAGGGTTTTGAGGGAGAAAGGTACACAAATCAGTCTGCTTGACACCTGTAGGAACATGTCCTTGGAAGGAGCAAAAGCTCAGCTGTTATATCAAAGTGCTCCAAAACTTACACATCTACTCAGAAGTGTTGGCAAGAAAAACTGGCATTAACTAAATAACAGGGGGGAAAGTGAAAACCATCATGAGCAGCTGCACTAGGACTGCGCAGCTGAGGTGTTTGCTCTTATTCCTTTCCAGAATGACAGGTTTGGGAGATACCAACACCCAGGTAACTGCGACTCTTGCTGTCCGTGCGAACACAAGCTTTGCTGGAGCACCAGGGACCAGAGCACGGGTAGAAAGCGCTGCCCCGAGGGCTGGGCTCGGGGCGAGGGTGACGTAGCCTGGAGCAGCACTAGCACGCTGCCTTCCCGGCTGTCACCAGGGCACCGCAGAGGGACACATCAACCCTCAAAATACAGACTTGGAGAAGGAAGAGGAGCGGCAGCACCAAAAGCAGCAGCCCCAGCACAACCTGCTGCTGTCTCCCTAGAGCGCATTGCAAAGCCTCCCAAACATCCCAGGTAGGGCCAGTGCCACAAACTGGGACAGACCCTGGGGTTCCCCTCCCCTGCTTGTTACCCGTGTCCCATCCTTCTGTGCCTCCTGCAGAGGCTCCCTGGTACCCACGTTGTCCTGCCCTAACCTGCAGCTTCTGTGAATGAGGTTGTCTGGGGGAGAGCCACGCCGCCGGCTGCACGCCAGGGAGGCAAGGAAAAGCTGGGATTACATTTCTACTCACAGCATGAAAGCCAACACTTGAAGGACAGTGTGGTTAGCTACATTGTGGCAGCTGGAAGAGGTTTTTGGAGACAGGAATACCAAACATATTTAGCTCGATTATCATTTTCAAGACAAAGCTTGCTGTGACAATGAGTTATTTAACTTGGAGAGGTTCTCAGCATCTTATAATTATGTACAAAAAACTAAGGCTCTGAATGTTAAGAACCAAGATTAAAGAAAAAGTAAGGTACTAGCAGATTTGGCCTAGTCTAGCAGATTTGTCTGACAAATTAAAGTATGTACCTCTGTATTACTATTTCACCTGAGCTGGTGGTCAGCACTATACCTGCATCACTGGGAAGAACATGGCAAAGCCTGAATTTCCTTTTGTTTCCAGGCACACTGCTGAAAAGCTACGCTTTAAATCCTGAAAAGAAGCCATTGTAAAGCCACGCAATGGTAGTTTGGGTAATGATTTTCCCCCAGTACATTGCTGTGCAGAAGATGTGCCCGAGTCCCCTTCCCGACAGATAGCTCAAGGTCTGCAAAGCAGAGCCTCCGATTCCCTTTTTTGTTCACATGAAGTGTTCTCCAATCAAGCCACAAAACTCTGGGTGAAGCTGGAAGAGCTGGAAATTATAACCCAGGGCAGAGCAGATGGTGGAGTCACAGCGACTGAGTTACTGCTCCTTTGATATCACCATCTGGGCCCCCTCCCACCTGCCCTCCAAACAAACCCTAGCAAAGTTTGTCGGCCTCTCCCAAAGCCCTGTTCCCCACCAAGCTGGCCGACAGCATCTCACACAGTTGCGGAGTCACTTTTCATAGTTAAAGTGCTGAAGAGAGAGGGAACACGTAATTAGGAGGACTCTAGTCCTCTTTTTGCAACCATAACCCTGCTCCTGTTCAGGCCGGCAGAAGAGCGCTGTCACCTTCCCCCGGGATAATGAACGGGGGTCTGTCAGACTCTTTCCTAGGGAGGTGAAATATCTAGCAAATTCTGGCCCCTGTTACCCATTAAGCACAAATCGCTTCAGAATTGGCTTGACCTGACCATGTCAGTCGTCCTTGGCCCTGGTCCTCATCCTCATTACCTCTCCTCTGCACAGCACACTCATGAAGGCTACCAGGCTGCAAAAATCCCTCCTTCTTATCCCGCTCTGTGAGTTGTACACTGGATGCAGCTCTGCATGGGCAGGAGGGCCCCGGCTCCTCACCGTGGCAGCCACGACAACCTGCGGCAAGGCTCCAGGGGTGGCCACGGCTCACTCCACCGTGGCCCCGCTGCTCTGGGCAACAGCACCAGCCAAGGGTGGGCTGGATCCTCTGGCTGCAGAGTGCCTCAGAGAAGACAGGCGATGCTCACCAGCCCAGGGACAGGTGGGTTTTCCAGGGAAATTTTGGCCAAGTTGTCTCTTTGCCTGAGACCTCACACTCCTCTTCTGTTTGTTTGACTGTCTTGCAGGGCTTGGCTACCAGCAGAATTAAGGTCACAGCTCGGTCTGTTAAAAATACCCATCCAATTATCTGTCGGGCCATGTCTGTCCTTTATTTTCCTGGCTGCAAGTAGTCCTGGAAGGCATGGGACCACTCACCTCGATGAAGCCAGCCGGTCTGGGCATATGGTCTTTTTATTCTCCCCTGCTTTCTCCCAAAAAGTGCTGTGCGAGGGCCCTGATCTCCCTTTTAAAGGGGTCTCGTAGCTTCCCTTTGAGAGCACTGCGAGGTCTCTGCCACGCAGCAATCTGTTCACAGCATAATTATTCTCCGTTAAGGCCTCAGAGACTGCGAGGCTCCTGACATTTTTCATTGCCTGAAGAGGGGTAATTTTTCATTGCTTTCCTGAGGACTCTTGCACTTCCCAACAGTAATGGAGCATCCAGCTACACCGAGCGGCAGCCGACAGTTTATTTTTATCTCTTGATGGACATAAGCTGAAGGACTTCCAGCTAAGATCGGGAAAATGGGGAGGTGTAAGCAAAGCTATTATTGCAGAAGTTCATAGCAAACCACAGAGTCTTTCATGGCGGCTGTAACATGATTTTGTACAATGTATTTGTACCATAACCAGATGCGCTTTACCAAATACTAAGTTATAAGTAGAAAGCAGCAGGAGAGAAGAGATCTCCAGTTACACTAAAATAAATAAACTCTCAAATACAATCAGCAATATCATCCATGCCTCTAACTTTATCTGTCTCCAGCTACAGAACTAGAGGCCAGATCCCCGCTGCAGCTGGTATGTGACTGTGTCAGCTGAGCTGCTGATGGAGGAAAGACATCACTTCATCTCTGGGATCCACACTAAGAAAAACAGAGCCTAGAAACCTTACTTTGGCAGGATCTGCATATCTCCAGCTAGTTAATGCATTTTTTCATGTAGTCTGTTTAAAAGAAAGTAATTGTAACAGAAACCACTCTTGCGAGCAGCTGGTGAACAAACAAAGCAGAAAGCGTTGAAATTTTAGTTTGGATTTGAAATGTTGTTGCATGCAAGAAGTGTTTTCAAATACTTCTGAAATCTAACATCTAATTTAACTTACCAAAACAGATGAGCAACAACCTAGAAGCCTGAAAAATAAAAACATCCGAGTTCTGCCAAACCTTCCCAGTGATTTGCCAAAGAATAAGTATTTTAGTTTCAAGCTCTTAAAGGGAATTAGCTCTGAGAATGAAACTGTAAGGCAAAAAATAAATTCTCTTTTCATTTATTTTTCTGGTAGCATTCCCAGTGGTGCTGAAGAAATACAGGCGGGCTGGGCTGCCTTCTCCCCCTTACAAAGAGTGCAGGGGGGGCTGGGGGGTACAAACAGGGCTAGGGGACACTGCCCTGGGCAGGGCAAATCCCTGCTCCCCAGTCAACCAAACGCCTTTCCATCCTGCAATTACTTCTCCCTTATATTAGACAAACCACACTTAGGTCACAGAGTAGAAGTCAGTTGATTTTCTTCAGCACAGTCTAGGGGGAAAATGGGTATGATTCTGCTTTGCTCCAGACAGGGAGATTTTTTTCTTTTTAAACCCAACCCTAAAATTCAAATTAGCCTCCAGCTCAAAGCCTTTACCACCAGGGCATGAATGCTAAATAGCCTGCTCCCAGTCCAATCTGTTCACTGCCTGGCTAATGATTATTCTCCATAGAAACCCTACCAGAGTCAGTTATTATTCTCTCCTCATGCACTTGTACCTCTCTTGTATTTATATAAGATTAAGTAGCCCTGTTAGGTTTTTACCTCTCTGATTGGAGCTTATTTTAACCTCAATTAAACCATCAGCCCAGCTTTCTGAAGGCAGAGCAATAGCTTAGCCATTATCATTCTCTCCACCTTTTGTATGAAAATGATGTTGAGGATTGGTTGCTTTGGGGATTGCTCTGTGGCAGGTAACCAACGCCAAGAGTCAGGGAGGATAAATGGTGCCAGACTCCCAGAGGTGCCGTGGCACTGTGTAATTATTGTTCCAGACAGCTGAAAGCAGCAGGGTTTCTGGTTCCCCTGCTTAGTTTCAGTCTGCCATGATTGCTGGCACAGAAAGATGCTGATTATAAGTAAACATTAATTATGCCCTGCTACCCCACTGCTAGCATCGCTGGGCTTGCAAGCAACAGAAGCACAGCGCTGCGCTTGGCTCCCACTACTGAAAAATCATCTATACAGATTTCAACATCCAGATTTTCATCTCGCTTGGTCAGAGGACGTTGCTCCTAAGTACCATCCTCAGGCATAGCTAGAGTTACAGCGCTTTTTGTACCACTGCTTATGTGCTGTACTTCAATGTTGTGCTAAAATAATGATCAATATACTTATTCTTTGAAAAAGGTGAGCTCAGGTGATGCAGCAAGCTGTTCTGTTATCTGCTCCGAAGCAGAGGAATCATTTTAGTGTCTTTAAAGGAAAAAAACCCCAAGGCAAATAAAACTTATCAATCATCCTATATGTCAAGGTAATTTTTTTTTTTAGATTATGTGCTTTTTTTAAATAGCAGCCTATTCCTTCTTCTTTTTTATGTGGCTTTGAAATTTCTTTTTTTCTTTGCTGAAGGAGGCTTAAAAATGCACAGCCCACGGCGTTGCGGATGGTAAACACTGCTCCTCAAGCCGCGTGGACAGTTACAAAGTGATTTCCGTGGTATTCGAAATGCAGCCTCCAACGCTGATGGAATTTCACTGCGCTGTGATTGCACCGCACTGCAGTGAAATAGGTTCAATTTGATTATCTGGCTATTCCATTTCGCCTATATTTACAACCTGCCTGACCTCTGGGGGAAGGGGAGGACAGGCAGCCAATCATGCCGGAGACATTTCAAAAGGTCAAAGCAATACAACGTTTACCACTATAACTCACAGGCTCTACCATTCCGAGACTGTGCTCTCATGACAAAAATTGGCAGAAGAACATAGTTAATGTGAAATATTTGTCCATTCCCAGAGTAAACATGGAAAATGGAGAACGTTTTAAAAATTCGCCCCTTTCTCCTTTTGGCATGTGGTGATGTGCAAGTGCATAAAAACAGCACATGGTCAACGCTGCATTTTTTAAAAGTTACCTTGGCTGGTACCAAAACGTTTGTGTTGGACTGGCTGCCTGGGAACTGCCCCCTTCTACGCGGCCTCAGCTCTGATGTTAACACATTTACAGCCCCTGGGGGATGCTTTTGAGCATGCTGCTGCCGCTGCTCTCAGATGGGTGTTACGCTCCTCACCTTGTCTCCACCATCCCTGGTCAGCAGCGAGGCCGTGCCGCCCCTCCTACGTGGCACCAGCGGGCAGAAAGCGCTTTGCAGATTTTAATTAAGCTTCACATGCAGTCCTCCCATTCATAAATAACCTCCACCCATTCCAACTGGTTAGCTAACAAAACAGTGTGATGACTCCAAAGCATGATTTTAAAAATCTTTACCTAAAAGACCCCAAAAGTCAGGAGGGAAGAAAAGCAGCTTCAGGCTCATGCAAGTCAGTGCACCTACCCAGTTCTGATTTTTCCGTCCCTCCCAAGCCTGGGTCCGTGCTCTGCGTGGCCATGTAATCATGATCCACATTTTGCACCCCTTGTGTGTTTGTATTTAAACACTGTTTAGTCTTAAATGTCCGCTGAAGTTAGGCTTGCCAGAGCTCCTGAGGCCAGAGGTGCTGTGAGTTACAACAGTTTCATTTTGAAAACTACACTGTTTTTTGTTTGTTTTAAAGTGAACACCTTGTATGACAACTCCTGAGAACTCCCATCTATCATCTTACATGTTACTGGATTAATACAGTAGAGAGTGGAGTCTGAAAGGCAGCAGTAAGACCTACTTCTTAGCATCTTTTATCTTTGCAGGGAAGATCTATTTGAAAGGCAGCCTAACAGAGCAGATCTGCTTGAAGTAAGGTACTGCATCAGCTCCATGAGTCAGCACAGATCGGAAATACGAAGTGGTTCTTATAGGGAGGCATTTCATTTAGATGTTGCAGCAAGTTCGAAAAGGATCACTTGAGGCTTGTGCTGCCTCTCCCCACAGCTGCCACGAGCTCCTGGTCCTCTTTGCCACTAACAGAGGTCTCTGGTGACACCCTGCCACTGTGCAGAGCCGAGCAGATAAGGTTTCTGTTTGGGCCAGGGGCGAGCACTGGCTTGACTAGTGCTGCTCGGACTGTTTCAAGCTGAAAATACTTTGTTCGTGTAGCTCCCCCTGCTCCAGTCAGCAGCACATGGCACCACCATCTTCTGCCCAGTCTTAGCAGGGGCATTTGATGAGACACCAAAATAATAGCAGCTTGCAGGGAGGGGAAGAAGCTGAAATAAGACCTGTGTGCCATTGAACATGATAAGCCAAAAGAGCAAGGAAGAGAAAAGGAGTGTGCCAGAGACACAGGCCATGCTTGTGAAGCACGTTCAAGTCTCACACAGAGCACCTTCCCTGCGTCCCAGCTCACCCTCACAGAAGGAAGTACCCAGCTTGGGCCAAGGAGCAGCTGTCTGGTTGGAAGGTGGCTGAAAGCAGCTTCTGCTCACACACACGTCTCGAAATGAGCTTTGCACCAGAGGAGGTAAATACTGCTTTAACATCGCAGCACCTGGCACCCGCTGGGTGTGCTGCAGGACCAGGGAGCGGGGCACGGTTAGGTGAGGTGCTTAGGGGTGTTTCAACCAAACTCAACCATTGGCACAGGTTTGGTTTTTTTTCATACATGGAAAAGGCTACGATTTGCCTTCACCTTCAGTTCTTTTTAATCATTCTTGGTTTTCCTCATCTCCTTCCATTTCTTTTTCCTTGCTCTTCATTTTGTGTTTCCCGTCCTTCGGCAAGGATCACTCACCTTCCCCCACCCCTTTCCCAAAGCATCTCAGTATTTATAACTATAAACAGTTTAGGCTATCCAAAATCCTTTAATACAAGACTGTTTTCCAGTGGATTATAGAACCACCAAAAGCGGAAAAGTTTGGCAGGGTTTGCTATGTGGGATTTTTGCTTTTGTTCATAATCTTTGGGGGGAGCCGCCACAAAACCTGCCCAGAGAAGCCTCAGAAGGAGTTCAGGGGAAGACCCTGAGGTGACAGACCCTTCGTTAGGGAGGATTAGCACATCTATGGTTCGAGGCAGAAATTTAGAAACCTGCTGAAAGATCATCCTCATGTTAGTGATGGGCCTTTGCCATCTCCATGCGGCCTGACCAAATTTGGCCAATTTTTGAGTCTCTGAAAACTCTCAGACTGCACACAGGCAATAAATGCCGGCTGGAGTTTGTCAGCTAAAATATTTCTGCACTGAATGTACTCCAGCTGAGGGACAGCGAGAAGCTAACTGAGCTTCCCACACCTCCCCTCATGGGGCACGAACGGTGAGGAGTAAAGGCTGGGGTGCCAGCCCTGGGAAGGGGAACCAAGGACAAGGGTGGCGGCAATGCCACAGAGCACTAGGCATGAAACTATGTGCTCAGGAGCATCTTCATTCATCAGTTGTGTTTGTTGGTGCCCGGGGTGAATGGGTGATTGTACAAAAGAGGCATTACCGGGCAGTTAGTAAGACTGGATTTGTCAGTAAGGGACAAAATTAAAGTTGTTTTAGCACGCTTAATTTTAGAGTTCCTTTTCCTTTAGTGCTCAACAACCCTACTCGAAGCTGTGTGGATAGACAAGATAATGATTCCTGCTGTAACTGGGCCACTGGAGAAGTTAATAGTCGCTGTATTTAAAGTATGCAAAAATTAAGGCTTCTGTGAGAAACATGCTCATGGCATCAAAAATGTCAGAGGTGTGTCTTCATTGCTCATCAAAATAATTGTTTAATTGTTTATAACTCCACATTGTATTGCTGAGATTTACACACCTGTTCAAATAACACCTTGCTTAAAAGAGCAAGATGATGTCTTCATAGAAAAAGCTTGTGTAATTGGCATAACCTCATCTTGGCTGGGCTGTATCATAGATTGTCTACAATATTAAATTACCAGGATGCAGAGTTAAAAGGAGATAAGCCCAGCAGGCTAAGGCTGGGGGTGGGGAATGCCAAGAAGTGTGAGAGACAGCATCTGCAGAAGCGAGCTTATCCCCGTGAGGAGTCTGCAAACCAGGCTCAGCAAAACCTTTGTAAAAGTGAAGCAAGGGATAAAAATAGCAAGGCAAGAAAAAAGAAGGAAACAAAACAAAAATACCCACACCAGGAAACAAATGTCTCTCCAATGCAGGATGAGAGAGTAACTCAGGAAATGTTTCTGCAGATAAGACAGCTCAGTAAAAAACCCCCAAGCCCTCCACCCACCAACCCATGCATTGATCATGGGAGGGTTGCATTTACCATGCCGTCAGCCGCAGCTAACCAAGGTGAAGGAAGGGCACCGCGTTGCTTTTACAGCTTACAGAGGGACCACATCTGCACCAGAAATTGGCCTGCAAAAAAGGGTCAAAAATGCACAAAACTCTGCCAAAGCCATCACCTGAAGTGCCAGGCACACGCATGCAGAGTGCAGCCAGCGAAAGGCGGCCAGGGAACGGCTGGCTGAGGTGGAACCACAGCCTCTGGGTGCGAGGTGGCAGCTGGGAGCCAGCCAGGCCAGGTAAAGAAATGCCCGTAAGCAACAGGAAGAAATGTTATACAATTAAACACAAGGTTACTTATAAAAAGCCTACGAAGGAAAAAATATCCCGTTGTGCTTCTTGCTAGCAAGCCTCCTTTCCTAATTTGTTTCTATTTAATGCCAACAGTGAGCAGAAGGAAAAGATTTAAGAAGAAAGAGGAGAAACATCTAACCCAGCACAGAGTCCTCTAGGCCATTTACAGCCCTCCAAACAACTACAGCTACACAGCCTTGACATTCCTGATCTTTTGCAACAAACTGGGCATTGAAACAAGATTTTCCATGTTTGCTTTCTTCGTGTTACAAAAATTAGAACGGAACAAAAAAATTACAGGCTGCACCAAAACACACAGACCCAGAGGGACATTCCTGAACGTCCGCCCTGTGTCTAACCCCGGGCTGGCATGTTTAACTTGAGCTGCTCTGGAAACACCAGCCACATTGATGGCCATTATGAAGCTTTCCTGCCACAGCTGTAACTCTAGTAGCAGGTTGGTGAAGAGCCATGGATGCATTACAGAAACCCTGTGGTCCAAACAGGCAGTGAGTGCCACTATCCCTTGGACACACTGGCATCCGGGGCTTTAGGGTCCCTGGAGCTTTGCCCTGCTGGAAACAGAGTCAGAATCACATGGAATCACAGAATGGTTGAGGTTGGAAGAGACCTCTGGAGGTCATCTGGTCCACACCTAGAGCAGGCTGCCCAGGATGTCCAGATGGCTTTTGAATATCTCCAAGGATGAAGACTCCACCACCTCCCTGGGCAACCTGTGCCAGTGCTTGGTCACCCTCACAGTGAAATAGTGCTTCCTGATGTTCAGAGGGAATCTCCTGTGTTTCAGTTTCTGCCCATTGCATCTGGTCCTGTCACTGGACACCACTGAAAGAGCCTGTTTCTGTTCTCTTTGCACCCTCCCTTCAGGTATTTATATGCATTGATAAGATCCCCCGTGAGCCTTCTCTTCTCCAGGATGAATAGTCTCAGCTCTCATACTTTCCTCATGGGAGAGATGCTGCTGTCCCTTAATCATCATTGTGGCCTTTCATTGGACTCTCTCCAGCATGTCCATATCTGTCTGGTACTGGGGAGCCCATAACTGGACACAGTACTCCAGGTACACCAGTGCTGAGTAGAGTGGAAGGATCACCTCTCCCAGCCTGCTGGCAATGCTTTGTCTTATGCAGCCCAGGACACCATTGCCTTTGCTACAAGGGCACATTGCTGGCTCATGTTCAACTTGGTGATCTCCAGGATCCCCAGGTCCTTTTCTGCCAAGTAGCTTTCCAGCTGGATTGCCCCCAGCATATACTGATGCATGGGGTTGTTCCTCCCCAGGTGCAGGATTTTGCACTTCTCCTTGTTGAACTTCATGACACCCCAGACTGGCCTGAACTGAACCCGTAGCCTTGCATAACCTGACCTGAAGACCTGAGTCTGGCATTCCCCCTCTCCACCTGCTACTCCTTGGAAACCTGATCTAAGAGGCTTGCTCTATACTCAGTTCAGACCCTATAGAAAGCACATCAGTATTTGAAAGTCCCCTTTCCCACCAAATAAATTCTTCATGGCAGTATCAGTACTGCTGGTACCTCCCTCCTCTTTCCTCCAGCTTCATCATCAGTGTACTCATCCAGCATGAACGGAACCCAGCATTCAGCTCCTTGCCTGGCTCAGAAGGCACCAGAGGCCCCCAGGCTGTGGATGCTCTCCACTCAGTGATCATGTGATGGCCACAGATGCAGGGACAGTGCTCATCCTCTATCACAGGCCACACAGCCCAGTATCTCTGCTTGCTCCTTGTCCCTCCTCTAGATAACCACGGGGCTCTTCCTCTGGGGATGAGGTACCTTGACAGGAGAGCACAGTCACACCGCTGGCCTAGGATGGACCAGAGCTCAGGGGAGCAACAGTGGCCACCCAGGATGGGGGGAGTTACCATTCAAACCCCACTTCTTCAACCGGTGGTACTCCTACCAGGAGCGTGGCTCTGGAGCCATCCTGTCTTCCTCTGGCCAGGGGTCTGGAAAGAAAAGCTTTTTCTCTCAGCCCATCCTTGGTGACTGCTTCAGGAAAAAGTCCAGGCAATGATCCCCCCAAATTGCAGGAGCCATGGCCCTAAGCAATATACCTCCTGGGTGCCAGGTCATGCATCCCCCCTTGGATTATCCTTTCCTATGGGGACCACATGCCCATCACAGCCAAAGCAGAGCTGAACAAGGGCTCTACATTACAGATGATTAAAGACCAAGGGCTGCAAGGAATGGCATTGCAGCACCCAAAACTTTTTGAGCACTTAGGCTTTAGGTTCTTGCAAAGAAGCAGCAGCAGAAGGGAATAAAACCCAACCTGCCAGGGCTTCCTTGGTCACCGGCAGGTGGTGAGTCTCCAGCCTCCTCCCTTCCCATCACAGGTTTGTTGACTACTGGAATCGTGGCTGTACCCACTGCCAAAACAAAATGAACATTTGTGCCCAAATTGTTAACAGATGTTGGGAACAGCTCAGAAAATACATAAAGCCCTAAATTCGTCTTTCACTGAGAGATTAATATTATAATGTCATCCTGGCACAGTGCTGCTCACAGTAATCTGCCAAACCAAAGAAAGTAATTAACGAAGTTAAGACTGTGCTGTAAGTCCAAATAAGGGAAGAGGAAAATGGAAGTTTATCTTAAGCTATCCTTAGCTCACCTTACTGTGTCTAGACATGGCAGGTTGTCAGAGAACTGTTTAAGCGCCTTGGGAGTGGGTATGCAGCAGACCAAGTTCTTCAGCTCCCAGCTGAGCAAGACGTGACTAATGCTTGCAGACTGGAGCTCACTGGGAACCTCAGCAAAGCACAGTTGGATTTTAAGCCTGTGCTTTTCAGTCTTCTGAGGTATTGAGGCATAGGGTGAATTTGGAAACAAAACCAACATAACAAGTCTTATGCAGAAAGGTGTGAGACTTTTGCTACTCTCTCACTGCTTCTTCTGGGCATTTCAGAAGGGTCTGAAGCACGTCTCGCTAGAGAGACCACCACAGAGCATCCTGCCTCCTGTTAGCTGATTTATAAGAGGAAGACAATTAAGTGTCAGCATAAGGGCAATACAAAACCCATGAAATTTTGCATTGGCTATGATCTAACACTGCAACCCCCCTACACGTACACAAAAACCACCTTCAAGGAAGGAAGATCACATTGGGTGAGGGGGAAGATGGGTTGTGGATTCAACAATTTTGATAGGAAACAAACATATCCAAAGAAAAGGGCTACTAACACTGAGCTATTCACCCTACCGCTTAGCTAAGAACAGTTTAGTCTTCTCCTACGTGCTGGTGCTCTTTGAAACTACTTTGGTGCGAAAGAATTCACTTGAGACATTGGGTTTTAAAGAAAAGTTTTGACATGTTTTGCCTTAGAAATTAGTACCTAAGATGCAGTAGTAGAAAGAGATCAAGGTCGGCAAGAGTTGGTTACAAAGAAGGAAAAAGGCAAAAGCCAAATGGAGCTGGGAAGGGTCAATAATTGTGAGCGAAGAGCAAAGCAGACTATAGCAATTACATCGTTATTTTGCTCTTATGCCAGTACTGTGTTTTGAAAACACAGTGTTTTTTCTATTCCCTGCAGCATAACCCACAAAGTCGCAGGCTTGCTGTGCCAAAAACCTTCAAGTTAACGTGCTGTATATTTATATCATTAAAGGAATAAAAGGCCACTTCATTCATGGTATTTAAGCCTATATATTTCAAGATCTAAACAGGTTTTGAGTGACAAGGCTTAGTAAGGTTATTCTATAATTACCTACTATGAAATTCCTCTAAAGCTTCTGACTGACTGACTGCTGCTACAGAGACATTTTGACATAGCCAGACCACTCAGTACAGCAAATTCACCCTCCTGCAAGTCTTCGTATTTGCACACATCCTTATGCTCACTTCATCCCTATCTGAGATCAAAGACGCCGCCACGTCCTGGTTCACAGCACGGCAGGAGCCAAAACTGGAAATGACATGTTTAGAGAGTGGTCATTTAGCACTAGCACAGGCTTCATGAGTTTCCACTCCCCTTGATATTAAACAGGTGTTAAACAGTAGGCAATTTTATAAGTTTCTTTTAACTGGAAACTGTCTTGAAAGCAACAAAAACCTCACAGAGGAGGTTTTGTGAAATGTCAGAAGGAAACATCTGTTATTCGAAAACCTAATAGGAGGAAAGCACTCCAGTTAGAAATTTCTCCTTTCCACATTTTTCCCATGCTGGGAAGTGCTCCTCTGGGACTCTCGCCTGCTTGCAGCTTTGCTGGTTGAAGGCTTGCTTGCAAGAGCAGTAGGATGTAGAGCTGCTAGTCATTCAGTTAGTATCCAAACCACCAGAGAGCAGCCAGGGTGAGGCAGCTCAGCGTCACACAAGCCTTTCCAGGCATGCGAGGCCATGTAACAGCTTAGCACCCTTTTGCCTCTTTAATTTGCTACACTTCCGACAAAACCTGACTTTTAAGCATCGCTGGTGTGCATCAAATTGTGTTGCTTAGCAGAAGAAAAGGTGATTTCAGGGCCTGTCCTTTAACTGAAATTTACTGAGGACATCAAGAAGGACTCCAAATAACAGGTAGGAATGAATGATGAGTGCTTACAATATAGATAGATTCATCATATTGCTTCTCTCAGCTTCTACTATTGACCATCAGCCATAGGCAACTCAGGGATTATCCTGAGGGATAAATTTGAGGTGGCTCCTGAAAAGCCATCGTTTCAGTTGCTGGTGCAGCCCCAGCTGCTCTGCCGGGGCTCAGGGCGGGAAAACAATACTTTTCAGAGCATTATACAACTGGTGTTTCAGCCTCCCCTGACATCCTCTCCTTTGCTGCCCCAGCCTCAGGCACAAGGGCGCTGTGGGTCTCCAGTTTCTCACAACCCCAGAAACACCTGACAAGAGCAGTTCAGTGGTGATGCAGTGGGTCCCAGAGAGAGCAAAGGGGTTGCTTTTCTATCTAGACCTGCGGCTCAGGATATGACCTGAGTCTGCTGACACTTCGATATTATTCATATGCAAAACCAGGAGATCTGAAGTAGATCAGGAAGACAAGAATTACTCAGATTCTTGTTCCTACAGTCATTTCTTTATTCGTCAACTCAGCCTGAGAGCAACAGCGGTTGGTATGCTCCCACGTAAGGGGAGAGAGGTTAGCAAAAGGAACCACAAAGTTTTTCCTCTCTGTCCCATGAGCAGGTGATGGCCAAAGTAGAAAACAAACCTGGTCCTGGGGGACACTAGTTAGCTCCATTCAGCTTAGGGCAAACTCTCAGAGCCAAAGACACCAGTTGTTTACTGTTGCACTGTCAGCTCTAAACTGCTCAGTGTGACTGAGAATAAATAGCTTTTGTTTCACTCCCCCGCCGTCTTTTGCTCCTGCATGTACTGGCTTATTGGATTAAAACACACAGATTAAGGGGATAAACTAATCAACAAACAGGCATTGAACTCCGCAAGGCTGGAGCAGATGGCGGTGCAGTGCATACTGCCAGCTCAGCCGCGACACCTGGGAGCACCGGTCCTCCCAGTGCACGCTGGTGTTGGTGTAGAGACAGGTTTGCCCCAGCCATTGCTCGGGCATCACATTCATGGGCAAGCACCGCTGCATACACCCAGATGAGAAGTCCCTTCCACATTATATTTGCTTGGACTCACCTTCTTCTAGGTCTGTGTGGTCCTGTTTGGTCTATGTCTGCACCTGCGTTGAGATCTCCTGGCATAATTTTAGACCCCGACCAAGTACTTGCAATGTCTATGCTGGCAAAAGCCTCAGGCAAACTCAGCCCAGGGCCTGTGACACAAAAACCTATAAATAGGACACGCAGGCATTTATTAGTCACACATTTTCATGGGGCCCTATTTAGCCAACAACAAACAATTGGCACAGGACGGAGCTTACGTATGAGGCAAGCCCTTACCAGGCATCCCTGCACTGATTTACTCGGGCACGAAGACTGTGTGCTAGCACGTGGGCTACTGGCAGGATCAAGGGTGCTGGCTAACACTCTTTTTTACAACCCCCCAACTTTTAAACACTGCTCCCCCCCCCAAAAAAAAAACACCTATTTTTTGGGGGGAAGGGGAAGAGTGACACACATATACACATAGGTGCTTTCTTGTCCAGGCGTGGGCTCAGCCACATACAGTCTTTTTTCTTTTTTCTCTGAGTAATCTCCGGAGACACCACTCTTCAATTGTCCCAGCTCTTCTCACGGACTGTTTGTTGCGGCGGTACATCCCCACGGTATTTGCTATAAGCTAGGCTCCTAAAAGGCTTAGTGTGAAGTCCCTTTTAAGAAAATTATTTGACAGTCGTCTGCTGCTCAGTTCCAGGGAATGTTATCTTGGATAGCTTGCAAAGTTATGATGTAAATAGATGTAGCTTTACATTGCAGATCTAACTCAGCCCTGCCTGGGGACCCACCACTGAGCCTGCAGGGAAAACCCAGCAAACGCCTCTGCAACCCTCCTACAAAATGCTCCATCCTCCCCAGCAGAAGCAAAACTACTACTTTGGCACTGTTGAACCCCATGCCTCACACTTCACAGCTACTGCAGTGCCACAGCCACCTCCTTGCTGCAAGATGCACGCTCACAGCCATCCTGACTACCTTTTCACATGGCCATTTTCTTCCCCTCCACCTCCTCCCTTGCAGTCCTATTTCCCATGTCTTTCCCTGAACTGCTATGGTTAGTGATGCTGTTGCACACCCATCCATAATCTATCCGCATGTTGGTTGTAAAAGAAGCACTTCTGATGCACAGCCATCAGCTCACAAGGCAGGCACTAGCCTCGAGCACAGTGGATGAACTTCAAGAGTTACAAGAGAGAGAGCTGGGGCTGTTCAGTCTGGAGAAGCGAAGCGAAGCGAAGAGATGGGAAGCGAAGCGAAGCGAAGCGAAGCGAAGCGAAGCGAAGAGAAGAGAAGAGAAGAGAAGAGAAGAGAAGAGAAGAGAAGAGAAGAGAAGACAGAAGAGAAGGCTCCGGGGAGACCTTATAGCAGCCTTCCAGTATCTGAAAGGGGCCTACAAGAAATCTGGAGAGGGACTTTTTACTAGGGCATGAAATGATAGGATGAGGGGTAATGGCTTCAAACTGGAAGAAGGTAGATTTAGATTAGATATCAGGAAGAAATTTTTCACTCTGAGTGTGGTGAAGCATTGGAACAGGTTGCCCAGGGAAACTACGGAGGTCCCATCCCTGGAAGTGTTCAAAGCCAGGCTGGATGGGGCTTTGAGCAACCAGGTCTAGTGGGAATTGTCCTTGCCCATGGCAGGGGGGTTGGAACTAGATGATCTTTAGGGTCCCTTCCAACCTAAACCATTCTATGATTCTATGAAAATAAGAATAACCATCCCATTCTCATTGTTCTAAAAATTCAGAGTAGAGCAGGAAACCTGACCTCCATAATTGCCTTCTCCTCCAAGGCAGAAATCATATTAAATAAAAAGGAGCCAGCTTCTCATCCAAAGGCACACTTTTGACCTCTTACAAACACATGAAGGTGATGCAATTGCCCGTATTTTATCTGCAAAGGTTGTATTGGGCTGAGACAGTACAGGCTGACTCAGCTGGGTATGGGTTCTAAAAGCAAATAATGTGTCCTGAAACACTATTTCAGCATGTGTTCCTATTAGAAATATGGCCAAACAAAGATTCTAGGTCCACCAATGGACAAATGCTTCACCTCTAAGGGAAGTCAAGACTGCACTTTCCAGAGCCACAACCACTGCTGTACAAACTTAAAACACCCAGCCAATTCCTCCCTGTGCTGTACAAGCCACTTTCTCCAGCGTCTGCCCCATTTGTTTCCTTTCAATTTGCCTTGATCCTGTGGTCTGAAACATATGGACACTTACTGCAGGAGCCTTTTCCCTTACAGAACCCACAAGTCTTGAGTGAAGTCACGAGCTTTTTGTCAGTGGCTTAACCTTCACTAATTAGGAGCCCTCTTATTAAGGATATATTTTTTAGGCTATACTGACATCTGCAGGTGCACCATAATGGATTTTGGAAATTAGACCTACTATGATTGAAAAATCAGCCTCCAGGTTTGCAGAGAACATGATGATTGCGCGGCTCTGTCTGAAGGGAGTAGAGGAGCAGTGCAAGTTCCCACGAGAGGGTGCTATGCATTTCAGTGGCCAAGCCCTGCTGCCAAGTCCATGCTAATGCTGTCAGAGCAGACTTAATTACTCCTTGCTCACAAAATTGTTCTCAGGCCAGTAAATCACATCAGGGCAACACAGTAAAGCACCTGCAAGCTGCAGCTCCTCAGGATTAGCAAAAAGTTGCATTTAAGTATATTTTTGCTGGTATTCAAACCTATGTTGACCAATGTTGGCCTTAATTTATGGTTAAAGTAAAGCCAGAGAAATATATGTTTGGAAAAATGCAGAAGATTGCAGGTGAGAATGAGGGTCAAATTAACTTAGGTCATCATTACTTGAACTTAGAAACACTCACCGAAATTGTATGCAGCCAGAATATAATGTGCTTTGCAAATATTCCCAATTTTCTACAAGTCTGCTGTTATAGTGAAGAAGTGTTACATTTCTGCTTGCTTGCAGAACTGCAGCAAGATGTCATGTGTTCTTCAAAATCAAGAAGGATTCAGAGTCTCTTGCCTTTAATGAAGCTGTACACAAAATACTCATGAAAGATGCAACTTGAAGCAGTTGAAAGATAAAGTGAAGGCCAGGCACCAAGGCAGGAGGGCATTTCTGCAGCCCTGTACAAGCCTGGAAGTTACAGAACTGAAAGAAATTGGCTGAAGCTTAACCACCTATGGCAGTAGTATAGTATAACAGTTTTGCAGAGATAAGTTGTTCTTAAAGAACTTCTTCATAAAATAAACACACACACAGAATTATTCTCATTTGCCTCCCAAAGATTTTTCTGGCTTCTAAAAGTATTCTATTACCAATACAAGACTTTCTGCTTTATCTAATCCTCAAAGTGTTTCAAGGTATGAGGACTTGTACAGCCATTGAGTTACTTTTAGGCATTCTTGAAGTATTAAAAAAGAATAAATCCATGGAAACAACACACAGTCTTTTAAGTTTAAACAGAGAAACTTCCAGTATCTAAGCTGCGATTCATTTGTCTCACATCAGATTAAAATTCAGGTTCTTTGCCCACTGCCTAATGGGCCTCAACAGATACCCAGGCACACCTAAGCACAAGAGACCCAGAGGAGGGAGCTGCAGGGAGACAATCTGTACCTTCTCCCCTGCAAACCACCCTCATGCAGTCCATGCTCAGGACCTGCACTGCTGAGCTCACTGGACACCTTGCAACTCATGCTAGAGGCAGTGGGGACTGATCCTGGCAGCTTTTATAAGATGAGATTGGCATGGTTTGGCACCCAGTTATAAGAGGAATTACATGCAATGCAAATGAATCCTGTCAGCCAACACATGGAACAGCAGGAGAAAGTTGGGGATTAAGACACCCCTATCTCTTACATCAAAGGTGACCCACTTTGTCTTCCGGATACTGCCATTGAAGTCAAAGAAGCTACTGGAGCAAGTATAGACAAGGGAGTTGGACTGTGGGTGCGCTAACATTAGAAGATCTTTCTCCCTCCCCAACCGAGATACTACATCTGAGTGTTGTCTCAGTGACGGTGCTGGTGCAGAGCTGCCTTTGACTGCATTGTTTCTGAGACCTGATCGATCCAGTGGGTGCATGGAGTAGACAAGGTACCATCTCTCCTGTGAGCAGAACCGAGAAGGACTCGAGTAGCCTCCTTTTGTGCTGAGGACTAAGCTAGCCTGCTATGGATCAGGAGCATGCAAGCATGAACAATGAACTCCTACCAACACCATGCACTCCATACACATGTCTCAGAGCTAGATTCACAAAAAAGACCTTAACTGTCAACTAGTACCCATCACCCTGACTTATGCGCCTAAGCTCTCTGTACACTGCATGACTGCCGGGGAGTCAAGCACCCATGAATAAGGAGTGATGAAAACCAAGCTGCAGAGTGAGGAGTTACCCTGCACAGCCATTTGGAAACACTCGGGACGGATCTGTCTTGTGCACCTCCCTGCGTACCCAGAATAAGATATGGAAGTCCTGTGGTAAGAGCAGTGGCTTATCTCCAGTTGAGAATCACAGCCTTGAAGCTACAATCTATACCCTTCCAGACACAGTTCTCTGCACCCTTTTATAAATCCTGTAATAGCTCATTCTCTGATGAGGCAGGAGGCAGAGGTACAGCTCTCCTCTGCCCCAATGACTTTGGGCATGCCCCTCCCAGCCCCCTGGTGCTCTCACAGTGAGGGTCCAAGGTGGAGGCAATGTGGCTTTTCTAGCCCCTCTAGCAGGAACTACTCCTTCCACAGCACAAGAACAGGACAAGGCTGGAGAGCTGGAGCCAAAGTGGATCAAAGAGACAGAGAACTGCCTCAGCAAGTCAGGTACACCGATTCTGCGGAGGTTGCACCAAGGGTGAACTGAGCTTCTTTTCTCCATCCATTTACCCACCCCAATGATCTGCCTCACCTGGGGAAAAGCTGGTCCTTCTCACTTATCTGTGCTGGAAGAGAGGCTTTCAAACATCCTGTAGAGAAGATGGAAGCTGAAAATTCTTGAGTATCAACAGATTGTCATTGCCTTCTCTCAGTTTACATTGGCATTCAGACAGACAGAGATCTTGCCCTAAGTGTGAGCTGTGGAGCAGCTCAGCAGCCCACAGGACATGTCGCAGAAGTCCTCAGCAGCACAGAATCTCCCAGGAGTTCATCACTTGGCCATAGCTTTGCTGTGTGTGTGCTCACATCCTTGTGGTCAAATTCAACAATGCAAGCACACCCTCAAACCAAGCAAACTAGCCATGAACCCGTAATTTCTGCCATAGCTTTATAGATCTAGAGAGAAAACAAATTTCTGCAACTCTTTGTTTCCACAAGAGAAGCTCTGGGACAAGTAAACCCTGCAGTACACCCACCAAACACTGCATGCAGAACAGTCGACAGCTGTGAACACAAGACAGCCATGAAATAGACGAGGAGGAGAGAATGGGTCCAGTTCTTATACTGCCATCCCAACAATAGTAAAGACCTTGGAAGGGGATCTACAGGAGAAGGACACAAGGGCCAACTACTTACTTCTCTGTATCAAGAAGGTTGTAGTACAAATCACCTAACAGATGGAAGCAAAGTCATAAAAGCCAGGGCCATAAAAGCCAGGGTGAGCCTTCCTCTTCTTCTGTTAAGAAGACTGGACATTTAATAAAACAGGAAAAAATCACTGCAGGCAAGACCCACTGCAGTCCCTGTCCTGAGGACCTTGCTCACTTGCTGACATGACACAGCTTTAGTTCAGCAGAGAGCAACATGAAAGCAAGTAAAATCCTCATTCAAGCACTACTTGCTGAAAGTGATGAGGTCAGGAGACAGGAAAACAAGCCTGGTTCAGGAGCCAGAATGTATGTTTTTGTTTGTGTTTTGCGATGGTCTAAATCTGAAGTCTGATCTGAGACCTCCTGAAATGGAAGGAATTCAAATTCAGGTCCAGACTTCATATTTGAATCCATTCCAACTGAAACCAAAAAGGATGAAGTCTTCTGCTGTCTGAAGATTAGACACCTTTATCTGCCAAAATGTCTGTTACCAAGAATGAGTTTAGCAAAATTAAAAAAAAAAAAAGAAAGGGGGGAGGGGGGCAGTGGACTGCATTTATCTGATTTTTAAGCAATGGTTAAATAGTCTAGAACTGAAAATGCCACTTATGAGGAAATAAGACACTAGCCCAGCTATGAAACTGGGAGTTTTCCAAACTATTAAAAAAACATGTAACACATTGTCAAAACAAGCTACAGGTAAACAAGCATATAACAGGTGAAAAATGTGACTGCAAGGGGTGTGATGACAGTTCTGTTTGCACAATGCATTAATTTCAAGGTACTTGAGCATCTGTTATATATTTAGTTCCTTTCTGCTAAAGACAATAAAGCAGGTGAGCATCACTTACACCTAAGAGACCATATGTTTGTGAGATACTGGGAAGTGCAATGAAAGAGAAGATGCATTTTTATTTGACTATGTGGCTTCCAGGACAATTCAGTCAGAAAGGCCCAAGTAAAGAAATGTCCCCACTTGTAACAACAGCAATGTGTGCTCAAATGGTGAATGTGTCCACTCTTTATTGACCAGTGCATATCTGAGCCAGTCAGGCCTCAGCCTGGAGAGAGGTTATAAATGCAGAAATTAAATTTAGCTGTGTGCACTAACTGGCCAAATGATTTGGTATTAGTGTAGGTGCACAAGTAGAGCTTCAGAGGAGGTTCACTGCGGCTGAGGAGGCTGGTCAAGTCATAACAGCAAAATATTGCTAGCTGTGAAGATCCCCAGATTGCTTGCTGAAAGGGTTTTGAAGTGTTTAGAAAACAAATAAGATGATGCTTTTCTTTTCCAAGTCTAAGGAATTCAGGTGTTACACTACAAATCATGGTTGTGCTACAAAGACAGAAAAATTATCTCTGAGAGGCATTGAGAGGGGACTATGTTTATATGTGTGTACTGAAGTACAGAATGGTAAGTGTTATGGTGTAACCTTGCATAATGAGTATGTGTAATGGTAACAAAGGGGAAATTCTGCACGAAAAAAGCCAACGGGTTTACTGCTTGAGTGGCTTTTGTTTAAAAGTAAAACACTGGTATTCCAAATAGTACTTAAAGTGGTTTTTTAATGTATTCAATGTTTATTTATTAAGGAACCATACAGTTTTCTGTCATTGATGTTAGGGGGGGCTATTGACACCTTCAGTCAATAACTAAGATCCAGGTAATGTTTTCTGGAAGGACAGAATTGAAGCCTGCATCTCAGGAAAGGGTTACACAGAGATCTCCAGTAAAGGAGAGCTGGATGGTTACACATTAAGCAAACCTGCCAGCATTTTAAGGCTGACGATTTGAAGGTGTCCTTTTAGCATCCCCAGGCCACTGGGGACAAGAAGAGATCAGGCCTGGGAGCCATTTCTCTGGGCCAAGGAGCTGGTCCCTGCTGGGGCTCCTCACTTTCCCCTGTACCTGTGCTCCCAACAAGGCAGCACTGGTGGCGGGGGGGGCAGCCCCGGGGGTGACGCATGGCTGCCGGGCTGCTGGAGTAACACATTTTGTCGGGCTGGGGCATTTGGTTGGCAGCAACTGAACTGTATGAACTCCCAGGTGGAAAGCCAATGCTGTGCCTTCTTGCTCTCCTGCAGCCTCCTCCTCAGGGCCTCCAGCAGCCCAGAGCCCCCCAGAGCCCTCTGCCTGCTACTTACTCGTTTCTCTGGTAAAGATGAGTCCGGAGCGTTTCGCCTTTCATCCCTTCCTGTGCACCTCGAGGGAGGAGATAATGGAGGACCTGGCAGGAGACATACATGCTCATCAGCCTGGGGGTCCCCCCACTGCCTTTGGAGAACTCCGTGGCAGGAGGCTCCAGCCCCTGGGAGAGGACCACACTGGCATCAATAAACATTTACCAGCCTTGCTGTCATTAATCCATATGCTTTTTAAAATAGAGAACATCAACCTAAATAAAGCCAGGGAAAGCACATACATAAAAATAGCAGGAAACACTGGAGACTTGGAGTAGCATCTTTCCTTTACTGGGGGGTTTCCTTCTTCATAAACACAACAATAAATAACAAGTGCTTCAACCAACAGCTATAAATAGCATCTCGTGCATGCACTCGGATGATTTACATGCTTGCCCTGGAGTGATTGGGCTGGAATGAGTTGCAGCCTGTTCCTCTTCCTACATGGCAGGAGTTCTCCCATTACCTAAGCTTCATTGCTTTTACACTTTTTATTCCAGGGCTTCACGCATGGCTTGTTTGCTGCTCAGTTCCTTCCCCTGTCCAGCTTCCCTCCTTGCCAACATTTCCAGCGACGGAGATGACACCTGATGGTGAGCTGATCAATGGCTTGTTTCCTTCCTCTGAACTCACGCCGTCCCATACACACCACAGCCCATCAGCTTCCCAGATGTTCCCACTTGTTTTGTTTTCATAGGATATTTGAAAACATTTCAAATCCACCAACGGCTGGATGAAAATAATCCAGGCCTCAAGCAACTGTGCTGATTTTAATCATATGTCCTATTGAAGAGGGGACACATACACATACTGTACACACTCTTTTCACACGTGCAGTATATATGTTTTCTGATGCAAATAACATGTTTCTTCTATTGGTTACTCGGTATGAAAGGCTGTCTTTTGAGACAGAAAATACCACATAGCACTGACAAGAATTTTGTATTATTTGGATTGTTATGGCAAAGGCACCGATGGAAATTTCCCTCAGTAAAATACATAACACCTGAGATTTCTCCTTACATTCATGAACATACATAAATGAGTCTTGATTGTATGAATTGCTAATTGTGAAGATTCACTATAACTCCCATTGCTGTCCTGACTTCAGAGATGTAGAATTGCATTTGCCTTCTTTAAAGCTTTCCTGCCACCTCAACTAAATGGAGTCCAGAAAAAAAGGAATAACCTTATTAAAAGACACCACTGTCCCAGAACAGGCATTCACAAACTTTTTATCTCATGTGCCAATTCGCAGCCTTTTGAACTAAAGCTCCACAGATGAATGCCATCTCCTCTGCAACCCACATGTTGCTGGAGGTGGTTCAAAGACATATGGAGAGTGAGAGCCTGTTACAAGGAGAAGACAGCACCGCTTCTGCTGAAGGCAGGAAACAAGCCAACTGAGCGCTTGCGATGTACAGATGAAGTCAAGACTGTGCTTCCTTAGCCCACTGGTCTGTCAGCCTTGGCAACTCCTGCAGGCAACTGCAGAGTCACAACGATCAACTGAGAACTGTTGGCCCAGGAGAAGTCATCCGCTGCTTTGACATTTCTTGTAGGGAGATACAGAGGCAGACGTCCTAGCATACCCCAGCCCTGTGAACACTTCTCAAGCAGCAGCAACATTGCAAAGAGGATGTGCCTGTGCTGAGGCTCCACACAGCTGCAGGGTGCTGCAGAAGGGCTGGAGGCACTCCCACTCACCACGATTGTTCGCCTGCAGCTGGATTATGTACATGGTTGCTTCCAATGTCCACAAAAGGTTGAAGAATGCAGAGAAAACAGCTCAGACAATTGTTTATTTGTGTTAAAAAAGGAAGAGACTCTCTCAGTGGAGAGCATCAATTCATGGCCAAGCATGTGTCTTTGGGACTAGAATAAGTGGTGCCTCCACCAAAGGAGATGAAAGTTGATATCTCCTGCCAGGCTGGGCCATGACACCACCTCGTGCTTCTGTCTCACCACAAGTGGCATGACAGCCTCTCCCAGAGTTGAGTTCAGCAGAATTAGGGTCTCAACCTCTTTGTGCATCTGTCAGCAGAGGGCAATGTAGTTACAAATAACTGACCCGCTCCTGGTCCCCACCCAGCAGAAGGCATAGACCTTACCTAGTATTTTATATTGCCATGTGTGACCTAACAGTGTATCCTGCTGTTATGTGCCGTGTTTAACATACCAGTAACACTATGTCATGCAGCTGATGCTAGAATTAAGGTCTAGGGTATTTGTTTATGAAGGCAGGTTCCCTTGTGATCACTGCTATTTGTGGCAGGGGGAAAGGAGGAGACACAGCACTGGAATGGGTTTCCAGTGGGCGTTTGTTTACTGTACTTTCGATGCACTGGTTTATCAGACCAGGGAATAAGTTATAGCTTCCCAGCCTGCTTGTCTGGTTACAAATTCCAGTCTGTTCCTCCAAGCTGAATATAGAGAGCAGCTGGCTGCAGCTAAATGAATAATACTGCCTCACAAAACAATAGTGCTGGGCTCAACATGTTGCACAGACATCTATTTTGAGTTTGGATATTTAAAGACTGAGGAGGCATGACAGGCACACTTACGGGGCAGCAATTACCAGCAGCCTGCAGCCTGCGCCTTGGATGTGAACAGATTAACACCTTCCTCTCTGCGTGTGTCAAATACTCTAGTAACGAGTTCACCTCTACAAAGAAAGTGTCTCTGAAGAGTTGACAAGTCCTTCCACTTCTTGTACATCCAGCGTTTGCACACTGGATAACCTAAAGAAGGAACTTTCTGTGTGCTACAGTCAATCCTGTGTAGAAAAAAGCGATGAAATGTAATGCTGTTATCTTACTCCATCCTGTACCTTTTATCAGTGGAAAAGGTAGAAAGATCTAACAGGCCTTTGTGGTTTATAATTTCCTAATTTCAGGTACACTGTTTTCTCTGGAAGCACTGCTAAGCATATCCTTAGCGCATAAGATGCCTCAATACTTAATTGCTCTTCGAATGGACAAGGGAGTTTATTTTCTGTTTTTCTGTCTTTTCAAGGCAATCAGAGGTAGGATACAAACAGATATATAGGTTGCTTCTGCAGATACTTCATCTCTTTCTGTTTCATTAGCTGATTATAGCTATGAATTCCTGCATATACCTATATTCCAGAGGGAAACAGGACTCCTATTTTGGGCAGAACCTGCTAGCCTCTATCCATTTTAGATGAAGCTGAACGTGTGTAGGACAGCAATTTGCACAACTTTGTGCCCTGAGCCTGAAAATACATACTGAAAAGCACGGTTCTCAGGACAGTGTCACAACAGATTGAACGGCTTTCATGCAGGGCAGTGCTAGGACAAGGCCTTAAAATGTATTTGTTTTACAACCCAGTGTCATAAAACTGGATACAAGCAGTCATAGGAACTTGCTAGAGCTTTTATAAGCTCATGGTAGCTTCAGGTGGTTTAAAGCTACAAACTTTGACTATTATCTTCAGCAGGAAGGAAAAATACTCTTGTTTAAATGGTGCTTAAGGGAAGAATTCAATCTCTCTTAACAAGCTCACGGGCCAGTGACCCTGGGGTTAGAGAAAGTCCTGATCATAGTAGGAAGTGACATTATAACCCAGGTTTAGGGGCTGAGATATAAAGGAACACAGGCTAAGAAGGCTCCTGGTCCAGGCTTCAGCTGATTAGCAATGTGGACTGGCCCGCAGATAGCTTGTGCACTGTTGCATTAGTGGTTTCATAACAAGTAATTCAAAATGCCTAATAAAAGAAATTGAAACAGGTTAGAAAAAGAAAGCTAGGAAATCCAAAACAGATATTCACGCCAGCATTTGCTGTCTTTTTCTGTAGTTTTGAAACCAGCACAATTCTCACATCTCATCATGTAGTTTTGCATGCAGCAAAAAATTAGGACAGTGAAAACAGGCAGCGGACAGAAAATCCTGGTGAAAAAATATAGTATGCCACACTTCAGTCTTTTATCTGAAGATGATATATGATAAAAGTGCTTTATTCTCACCAATAATGTCCATATTAATGAAGCTGAGCATGTGATTAAGTGCTTTGCAATACTAACAGTATTTAGCTGAGGCTTTTGGAAAACTGAAAAAAGAAGTATATAATCATTTTGTAAGAAACAAAAAGATTCAGGTTCAGGTTGCGATTTCCAGAAAAAATAGAACTAGCATTGCAGCAGAATTAACATTCAGAGCTGTATTTATGTCATAAGGCTTACAGCAGATAATTAAGGACCACATTCCCACAATCCAATACTGCACACCTATTTACCTGGGTAATCGCTCTAAGGATTCTTTGGTGCATGAACCAAAGAATCTAACCTGGACCTGTGCTCTGGAGCACAGGCTTGAGGAGACCAACTGACAAGTTTAGCCTGGACAATGCCTTAGAGCCATAGGCTAATTTAGGTCGGAAAGGACGTCTGGAGGTCACCTTGCCAACCTGCCACTCACAAGAGGGTCAACTACAGCAACTTGCTCATGGTTTTGACCAGATGGATTTTGAATATCTACAAGGTTGGAGAATCTGCAACCCTGTTGCAATGTCAGGACCCTTCCCTGCCTCTCTGATGAAAAAGGGTTTCCCACTATCTAATTGGAATTTCCCACGTTCCAGCTGGTGTCTGTTGCCTATCATGCACCACTGTAGAGTCTGGCTCCATCTGCCCTTTTGGGGAATCCCTTCCTGAAGCGTTCCCTTCTCCATGCTGAACGAACCCAACTCTCAGCCTCTCCTTGCATGTCATCTAATCCAACCCCCTCACCATTTCTGTCACCTCCTCTGGAGTTATTCCAGTTTGTTGATGTAGAGTCCAAAAGTGGACACAGTGCTCCAGATGCAGTCTTATATCCCTCAGCCTACTGCTTCCCCTCATGCTTATACAGCTTAGTGTGGAGCCGGTTGCCTTTGCTGCATGGGCACACTGATGTCTTATGTCCCATGTGTGGTCCATCAGGACTTCCAGCTCCTTTTCTGCCAAACTGCTGTCTGTCTGCTTGGCCCCTGCCTGTCCTGCTGCATTGGGTTGTTCCATCCCAGGTGCAGGACTTTGTGTCTGTCTTTGTTGAGTTTCCTGAGGTTTTTCTCTGTTTACTTCTCCAGCTTGTTAAGTTACCTCTGAACAGTGGCAGCTCTGCCCTCCAGCGTATCAGTTATCCTCCCCATTTCAGTATCGTCTGGAAACTTTCAGAGGATAGATAAATATAGGAGCTAACGAGTGGGACAAAGTGCATCCAAACCCTCCAAACAACCCATGCTTGAGGTCTTCTCTGCACAAGACACTATGGCAGCAGTCATGCACTGCCCTCCTGGGAGTCAGCTGCAGGGACAGGACAGACACTCAGCAGTTGGCAGCGCTGGGTCTGCTGGTGCAAACCATCCTGCTGCTTGCACACCATCTTTCTCAGTGCCTGTCATGTTTCAGATGGTCAGAAGTGTAGAACTGAAGTGACTGAATGTCTAGGGTATGTGTCCTGCTCTATCCGGAGGATTTATTGTTGCAATAATATAATATTGAGACAGTAAGCAGGAGACAAAATGTCATTATGTTTGTTATCAATCCTTTTGCCATCAGCCTGCACTGCTAAATTTTTAACAACCAAGGGCATGGGAAGTAACTGAGAATCTCTAACTGAGTCAACGGTTTCCCTTGATTTCAGCAGTTCCCTATCCCACTTTTCATCCTGCTTTTGGAGTGCTTTTGCTAGGACCAACTCTGTCCTCCACTGACAAGGTTGCAGCTGGTCCAAATCTGACAGCCTAAATGCTCTGTTCCTATGTCTGACAATGTTTTACTGCCCTGGAAACTTTGCCAGAGCTACGTCTCCAATTTGAATTTGATCTAATAGAAGTCACAGTGTCTAGACGGTGAAACAAACTGCGTGGGGAACGCACTGAGTCCGACCTCCGCTCACCACCGCCACTGCGACGCAGCATGGTGCTGCACAGCTCCTTGCTGTGGCCTCCTGCCCGGGCAGTTGGAAATGGCTCTTTGTGTCCGGTGGAAGATACCAAACCCTCTTCTGTACCAGGGAGAGCCCTCAAGCAAGAACAAACCACTTCTCCTTACCTCATGCAAATGTTATTTGGCCAAAAGATTATGCCGTTTCCCAGGGATGTGATTACAAAGCCGAGGAAACACACTTGTGCTGCCTATTAATAAACGTTCATTTAGTTAGGCAACTTAAATCTCCTCTCTATGTGCTGAGTTTTGGCAGTGCTGGCCACGCAGGGCTCCCAGCTTCGCCCTGCAGTGTGCACAGCGCTCCCCAACTCCACCCTGAATAGTATCCCACCTGCTGCAAGACCCAAGGACCTTGGCGTTGCTTACTTATAAATAGCATGCACGTAAGCTGAGCGGTAAATTAAATTAGACTTAAAATATTCACACAGCTTACACCTGGTTCCCTGCTAATGGCAGCTAGCATCTATGTTTGTAAATGCTCTTTTGCTCTACCAAAGCTCTCCCCTCCAAGGCAGTTCTGGCAGAGCTGCTCACCCAAGGCAAGCAAGGCTGGGATGAGGGATGTGATCTGCCTCTGCCCTTACATATGCCGAGTCTGCCGTCCAAGGGGGCCACTCCTGAAACCTGCTGCCAGTCTTTTCCCCTTCAGACAGCTCCTAAGGTTGCTATTTTTGCATCAGGAACAAAGTACCAGCTCCTTTTAATTTTAAATATTTTAAAAAAGAGAAAAAAAGACACATCTTGCATTTTCAGAGATGCTGAGAGAGTGTGTACCAGGCACCTCTGAAAACACAAACCGGTATTTATTCAAGGTGTCTAATAGGTCTTTACCTAAAATCTTTCATTTTCTCAGTGACACACTGAATACAGAGATTGATGATGTGGCCTTACAGTTTAAGGATTGCTGTGTTTCCATATAATAACATGATAAAATGTGCTGTATTTTTAGCGCCTAACTTTGGCCTAGAAGGCCAAGGAACTGGTGCAGGAGAAAACAGCTACTACTGTAAAAGTGGTTCAATAAGCAGAGCCTGTATATGAGCAAGTGATGCCTAGCCCGGCTCTGGCCACCATGGCTGCCTTTACTGAGCTGGATGGTCCTGAAATTTGCAGGGCAAGCAAATCTGTCAGCGTGTGTGAACAGTAAACTGCCTGGGCCAAAGCCCAACAAAAGCTATCTCCCTGAAACAGGAAGAAAACCTTGAAACTTCTGGATAATTCATTTTCATATTTAAAAAAAGGAAACACTTTTCATTTTTATTTTAACCTTGACTTATGCTTATCAGAATGGTAAGGACAGGTAATTCAGAAAAAAAAGTCTTTACCTCTGGCCCGAGGAAAATATTTGGGGTTTGACTCTTTTGTAACAGTTTTGGCTGCCAGGTAAAAAAAAATAATCCATTATTCATACAGGTCTATTCATAGAATCACAGAATCATAGAATCATAGAATCATCCAGGATTCAGGATCTCTCAGCCTACATGTCTCATATGGCAGGGTTTAGGCTTTAAGAAGTAGCAAATATCAAATATTTCATGCGATTTTGGGGTGGAGGGAGGAGACAAAGGCTAAGCCAATGTTTATAATTCAGGTTCTGTTTAACCCATATTAAAAAAAGCCTTTGAAAACCACTGTGGGGGCAGCGTTTAATGTGTTTAACTCAGGACTGTATCGCCTGGCAAGCTGGAACTGAGTGAGAGGCATTAAAAACAGCCTTCAGGAGCTCTATAAAGTACTTGTACAGTTCCTTTCTGCTGGTAGTTATGAGTCTTGTTCTTAGTGGTGTGGAGGTTGTGCCAAAAACTGTATCCCTGCAAAGAGGACTTCTGACTTGATCACTCTGGAAATGATAAAATAGCAGCAACACTCAGGTCACCCAAGTAAATGACAGGCAGAATTATGAATAACAGGTATAAAATACTAATAATTTGCAAATTGCCTATTATATGCTGAGTATTGTGTAAAAATAGAGACACTGCCTGTTCTGACAAGCGTATGGACCTTGGTTTTTAACCAGTAGCATGCAGCCAGACTGCTGTGGTTGAAGGTCGAACCACTGCTTTCATGTGCACTTTTCACCAGCAGACCTATGCATTAAAAGCTGCTGCGTAAATGGCAGAACCACCCACTAGGAAGGATGAAAGGGAAATGAGGATTTTGAAAATGTTTTTTCTATTCCCTGCTTTACATCAGAGACTGTGGGCAAGCCGAAGGCTCATGCTCCCCATCTTTAAAAGACTGGTGACAGCACTTTGCTACCCTGCAAGGATGGTGAAGATACGTACATTTAAGCCTGTAAGACTGTGGCACTAAAAAGAGAGAAGTGTCCTAGACAGATACAGAGTAGACAAGCTGCCCTGGAAAGCCCCGAGTGAGGAAAGTGGCTTGGTATTTGCAAATTATACTTGACACTTTTTTTAGGACTTAGTATTTTCTGGCAATGATAACACTCTCAAAGGAACAGACCCACAGTCTCTTGCAAATCATGCACTAGAGCAGGTGTCTTATTTCTGATGCTTTGGTCCATTACATATATTTTTGGAACTCTAGAAACTCCTAAATCCTCCAAATCTAGATTGAACATCCTAACTGTGTTGTAATATAAATATGCATAGCTGAAACCCTGGTTATGACTGTCAATACTAACTAGACAACCCTAATGTGCTTAATTTTAAGCCCACTTAATTTGCAGAAAGCTATTCAGGTGCTGTCAATCAAGCTGGGAATTTGAAGAATATTTAAGTTGTTGATTAAGTACTTAACATTACAGGTTAATGCAAAATTGTCTGTCCTACTTTTCTTGTGGTTATATGATGACCTGTATAAACACTGGAGTTCTGTCTCATTCCTGCTCCTGCAATCAGACCCAAATCAGCTAGAGGAGGTGCAAATGCGCATTCCCATGTCAGGCTACCCACTAGCAACTCCCTTGTGCTGCTCATTTGCTCTCACCGATGAGATGCAGATGTTCACTAGTTGTGCATGTGAGACCCAAACAAGGCAGGAGGAAGAAGTAGAAAGTCGACAGAGCTGGTCCTTTTTCCAGATCTGTAGGGAGATCTCCTTGCATGGGAAGGGAGAAGGACAGTGCCAGCAAAGGCATGGATGGGAACAGGCATGCTCTTCCAAGAGCCTGGATTTTATCAGAGCCCCAAAGTGCTGTGAGTCAAGATGAAACTGGCAACACTAGAACCCTCTCTGCCCAAAACAGCTTCTGTCTGAGAAAATCCTGACCCTGTCATCATTTTGCACATGAAAGTGGGAAGGTGAAACTCTCTCCCCTCTAGAGGCTGGGGGTTTGTGTGCAGGACAGTGGGTCAACATCACAGAGCAGAACAGAGCATTTGCACCACCAGCACCAGAGCTTTCATTCTGAGGCTTTGATTTCTTTTTTCTTGAAGTCATAGACTCTGCAACAAGGGTTTACAGGATGTTTTCAGCGTAAAACAAACAAAAAATACACACAAAAACTCCCCACCAACTTTCCAACCTTTCTTCTTAACGAGAAATGCCAGAAAAGATGACCAAATGCAATATAAAATACTTAAAATTCAGAAGGTCTCCCATCCTTCTTGTAGGCTATTGTAAAATCTTGTGATTTTAGGCAGATGGACATGCTGAAAGTTGAGGCTGCCAGGATTGCTTTGTTGAGTACCACCTAGGCCAGGGCAATTCTGTACTTCTGGACTTAGAGGTGGAACTGGCCCAGACAACAAAGCAGAACTAAAATAAACCCCTTACTATGAATAATGCATGGCCCCTGGTACTCCAGGAGACCAAATCTATCCCTCCAGCCACTGTGTTAGCAGTGCTCTGCTACAAAACTCCTATGCAGGTGTGTCTCTTTTTTGTGAACCTCTTTTAGGAAGAGGAAGCTAAAGACCTTAGATGCCCTCTGTCCTCATTGGTCTCGCCGGATGGTTTTGGGGCCAGGAACAGTTCACATTTACCTCCCCCTGACATTTCAAAAGCTGAAAAAATCCAGTGTAAGGGCTGAAACTGTTTGGAGCAGAGATCACCCAGTGGCAATGTCCTCCACCTCCACATATGGTCACAGAACCTACCTCATCTCCTTCAACTACTGATATGCCCATCCCCATAGCTGCTGCGATTACTCACTCTTCTACGTGACACCAGGGAAGAGTACCATTGGTTTCTTGCTTGTTCTAATGGAGTTTAGCAGCTAAAAGGGAGGTAGAACAAATGCTGCATCATCAGCTAGTTCCTATAGATAAGCATCAAGTGGTCCTCAAACCACAACTGGGAAAGCAGTTGACAAAGATGACATGTACTGCCATACACATGGACTCAATGTGATGCAGGAGTTCCTGGTACTATTCAAGGATTATGATTTTTGGGGTTAGCTACACAAACCTGTGTATTTACTGAGTCAGCTTCTCTGCAGTTAAGGAAATCAGATTACCACTTGCCTATTTGACTACTGGACTGTAAGGACACAGTGGGTCATTAAAATAATATATTCCTACAGCATGATACACACATTTATAAATGGCCTAAAAATCTAGGTCTTGTAACAATGACACATGGAGTATGTGCCTTTGGGTTGGTTTAGTCCTAAGTGTACATGTGAACCAAACCAATATGTTGTTTAGTTCAGTGTTACAGAAAAATGCTTGTGACTTATTTCTAAGTGTTTATTCTAGTATGTGTTCACTTTTCTGGGAGTTGTTTTTTTAACTGTATTCCCAGGGTAGTGAGGATGTTGGTAAATATTCATTCACAAAAACATCCCCACATGACTGGAATTCACTCCCAGCAGGCATTAAATTGGAACAGAGGAACAAAGGATATGCCAGACTTCATCAGACCACTGGTCTGTCAAGCCTGGTACCCTGCCTCTGGCAGTGACCCATTCTTTATGCTTCAGACACAAGCAAAAAAAGCAAAAAAAGAAATAATAATAATACACCTGTCTGGAAACGCATCCCAGATATTTAACTCAGACTTACTACCTCACCTTAAGTATCTGGGACTGGAGTTACAAAGAATAAAATAACTTCATACAGTATTGCAGGGAATGATTGTATTCACTTATATTTTGCTCCACATTATTGATCACCTAATTAGGAGAGACCTTACTTCAATATTTATGCAGCTTCTGAGTTTCCCTGACACTGCTGAAAATGAGCTGTGGCTTCTCAGGGGTAGTTCTGGTGGGTGAGTGTCTCAGAAATCAATCAGATTTCACACTGGCAGTTTGACACACAAAAACTGCCTTTCACTTACATCTCGACAGCCCAAGTCCAGGAGAGCTAGGCAGTGCCCTGAAGTCAGCACTTCAGTGGCTTTTGCAGAAATTGTTTGATTCCAACAAGTAGGTTATGCTTTTATTATCGTAGTTTATCCTGTATTAAGGCTTCTGCAGGCCACTCTGCCCAGGATCCACTGTGGTGGCCCATGCACAACCCTGTCTCAGATCTGACACGTCTGCACTCAAAGTCCTTATGGTCCAGACGAGAAATTGTGGCAAGTGAATGGAAGAGGTAAGCCAGCAGGGAAGATGGAGGGCGGACTATCTTCATCAGGACAAAATTAACAGGTTTCTGCCACACTGGTACAATGACAGATCTGATCTGCTCATTGAGTACGTGCTGTTTTTTTGCAGTGTCAGCAGAAAAGCTGAGCTTTCAGTGACACGGAAACTGAGTGATGCTCTCAGCCCAGGTGTATTGCCCTCTGGAGCAGGTGTGGGGCATGGTGGTGAAGAAGGTGCTAAGCACCCAACCTTGGGTGGCAAATAAAGGCTCATAGAGAACCTTAGAGGCCTCCAATGCCGTGTTCTTCGTGGCCAATACAAGAATAGTACAAGTATGATGTATCTTTGTGTGCACATGCGCAGGTCAAGTCTCTTTAGGTCTGTGAGCAAGGAGAGCACCTCTGTTTCCACGTGAGGAAAAAGGGTCTTTAGACATACTTCCTTCAGATTTTGAATCCCCCTGCCTCAGTCCCGTCTCAAGCACTTCAGCTGAGAAACATTTTATCCCCACTGCCCTATATTACACAAGGGATACGTGTCATGAAGTCCTTGCTTTTGACCCTAATAATCTGTAACCATGTATGTTGTGTGCTAGTGCTGTGTGAAACTAGTGAGTGTGAAAAGTGATGCTCACAGAAGACGGGTGCAGTGAACGCCACTGGCAATAAATGATTGAATGCCAGGGAAGGCAGGCATGGTAAAAGGGACCAGGGCTTTGACCTTAAAAGCTGTTCTGAGCACATCCAGTCTGTATGGAAAACTCAGTCAAGAATGGACATCTGTGTTTTCGGTCTGTTAACTTGTATTTGACAGCTTGGGTTTTGGCAGTCTGAAAAGATTAAAAAAAAGTGCAGCCCAGCCAGGGCTACCCTTGCACTAAAGCAGATAGCTGCGAGGGGATTAGAGATGGAAGGGAGGCTGAGACGCCAGGCGCAGCGGTAGTGGTGGACCCAAAGCTTTGTGAACAGCCACGGTGCTCACTCTTCCTCAGCTGGTAGCCGTTTCTTTGAGGATTTGAGCTGCCTGGCTGCTGGGCAAGGGTTTGCAAAGTGCCTGCATGGAAAACATTTCCATCTGTGTTTCTGCATGCAGCTGCCGGAGAAGAGGAGCATGGCCCAGGAGTCTAGCAACGCTCTGCATGTCCCATCTCCCTTGGGCATGCCCTGGGCTGGGTGGCTTTGCTGCTGGTTTCAAGTTTTTCTCAGTGCTTTTAGAGCTGGTAGAGCTCTTCCCCTGCCTCTGGGGAGCGTTCACTTGCTGAAGATAATTAAAAAGAGGAGCTTACATATCTGACTGCCATAGGGTATAAAACTGCATGAGAAGAAAAAAATATTGATCCTTCAATGGGTAACATAAACATCTGAATCTGTAACCGTGGTCCTATTTGCTGGTAAATTTTTTTTTGTTTCATTGCCTTAAGAAAAGAATCAAGATTTTTGCCTGATTAAGCCCGTAACAGGACGGCAGATTTAGAGAAAGGCAGCTGTCAACTTTTTGCTGCTAGGAGGCTAAATGCCAAGAGAGATAGATGCATGCAATACTCACACGAAGACATTTATTAACCCTTGCCACCGTTAGGACTGTGACAGACTAAAATACCCTTCATCACACTGAAACATCTAATGGTGATATGCTGATGATAATGATATGCTAATGACAAAATATTTTGCAGGCATTCTCCTTCCCCCAGCAGCAAGAACCAAGAAGCTGAGACTGCTGTGTTGATAGTGGAAATGCATATATCCTGGTAAAGAGATACTTCTGTGCTCTAAGGCAGGAGCTCAGAGTACTGCTGAACATCATTCTGAAATATGTCAATTTGGTGGAGGGGGCAACTGTTGTAACACCCAGCAGTGTTGCCTTCTGCCGGTGCGATGAAGGCAGGAGCCACCTGGAAGGCAAGGGTCTGTACGTTGCAATGCTTCAGAAACTCACCCTGTAGCTGAATGGCAGTGCTAGCAGAACCTTCCAGACCTCCGAGAGCCTGTGACCATTCCGGCTCAGGGTCATTTATCAATAACATCTGACAGAGAGGGCATTTCTTACAAGCTAACATGTGACTGCAGATGTTTTGAGGCTGAAAAATAACCCAGTCAGTAAAGAGCAATAGGAAATGCCGACCTGGTTGGTCATTGCAAGTAAACCATTTGTTTAAAGTTGTGACTGTTAAGCGGGCACGGTTATATTCCCAACATCTGTAATGCTTATAATGAAGTAAGGAATAGAAAAGCACCACAAAAGCCCAGTTCTATTCTCCGGCAAGGGCAGAAACACTGAACATTTGGAATTATTTTTGATTACTTCTCTAGAACAGCATGCACAGCCCTTATGGAGTGGCCAAGCTGCCATGTGGCTTGTTCGGGGGAGTTGCGAGTGTCTGAGCAGACATATGGTGAGGTGAAGAACCAGCCGGTGCAGGTTGACACAGACACTGCCAACTCACTTTCTGCTGCTGCTGGGCAATTAGGCACATCAGGAACCCAGTGATTTCTTTTTTTTTTTTTTTTCCTCTCTCCATGTTTGTAAGTGAAAGGACATAAAATGTCTGCAGGGATCACACATGCTTTCCCTGCCATTGTCTTCATCTCTGTTTCCCCCCAGCAGTCATCAAAAAATAAGACAAAAATAACTCTGTTTGAGCTGAATGTATCTCTGTGCAGAGGGATCGTGTAATGCCCTCTGCAGTATTCAAGCCCTGCCTTGGGACTGCATATGGCTCATGGGTGAAGCAGCCGCACAAAGAGGGCCGTTGTATTGAACAAGTTCCTTCGGCACAATGAAAGTCTCTGCAGTAAGAATAAAGCTCCTTTGTGCAGGCAGCAGAGCATTTCCAGTGTGCGGCGGTGGAAGGAACACCCCTAGAGACTGGGCAGCATCAGGCATTCGCCATCGTCCTTTCCCAGTGCGAAGCGTCTTGCTCTGACATTGTCTTCTCACAGCAAAACACATAGCGGCATTGATCTCAAAGAAACAAGCTACCGAAAGAGGCCTTCTCCTGCACCCTCCTCTCCCCCCAGGCCACAGACGAGCCGAGCGAGGCCCGTCGTACTCATGCTGCTGCGGCGGGAGGGAGCTCAGAGGGCTAAGATCTCGCTGATACACATTTGTCTCTGAAAGAGGAAGGGTGAGGGGGCTGGGAACGGCTGCCATTGCATATCCAGAATGTCCTGGGACCTGCTGGCAAGGATGCCGGGCACGGCCAGGATGCTGGGCACAGCCAGGACACCAGAAGCTTGTAACCCCTTCTCCTGAGCCCTGCGTGGCCAGGGTTGCAACTCACATGACAGCTGGAGAGCCAGAAAGCCCCAGACCAATGCTTACACCCTATGCAGAGATGCTTATGCTTAAATGCTCTTCTGACGCTGGTCCAGACCCAGCCTGTGAGCTGAGGGAGCGCTTGCTGATGCTTCTTCCCAAATGAAAAGCACTCTGTAAAGGCAGGAGCACTTGTGAGGCCTGTGCTCGAAACCACATCTAAAAACAGGCCGTGTCAACAGAATATCAAAGCAGACATCGGCTACATCTAAAACCACATGCAAGGCCTGGCTTTAGGCTGAATCTGCCAAATGTGCATGGCAAAATGGCTGGTGTGACCACATTTCCTGTTGTCCCCAGGTCCAGGGTGCTGCGGTGCCATGAAGCAGAGCATTCATCCCCAGCAGCGCTGGCCAAGGGACGGAGTGGCCTCAGGCGCCTCGGTACAAATGCTCCCATGGCTGCCAGTGCTCCCTGGCAGGAGAGCGGGCAGGGCACGGGTTGTCCAAGTGCTCAAACATGAGCTGGGAAGGGCAGCAAGACCTGATTCCATCTGCTGTTGCCAGCACAGGGCACTTCACTCGCTCATAAGGTGGGAGGTGGACAGGGGTGGTCCCAAATGAGCAGGGTCTGCAGAGAAGCAGGAGCTGTCAGGTGGCTAATGGCAGCAGGCTCTGTGGGCACCCTGGCATCTCACTGAGCAGCACAGAAAATGTTTTCGTCTGGGTCTAGTTACAGCAGGACCTGTGGTGGGTAGGAGGACCTTTCACAGGGGCTCGGGGGATGCAGGCAGAGGTTGCAGGTAGAAGGAAACTTTTCTGGATTTCAGGCTTCTCCTTGGTTTGGGGAAGGGATGCTGATGGTGGGAAAGCCAGGCTGAAGAAAGCTCTTGACCTACAGTGATCAGTCCTGTTGACACAGCATGAGACACAGCCCAGTCTCCTCTCCTGGGCTGAGGGAAAGGCTGCTGGCTCCCAAGCACCTCTGATGGCTACTGCCAGGGCTTTGTCTGTGAGCAGCGTCTGCTCCACACCGCTGGAATGCCTGGGGAATTTCTGCCTTAAAACCCACCCTGGCTCCAGAGCAACCAAGTGCTGGGATGAGAGGGACCAATTAGAGGGACCCGTGGAGAGCGGGAGAGGCTGCAACGCTATTCACTCGCTGTCACTTCAAAAAGGTTTTCTTTTCTGTATGTTTAATATGCAAATATTTAATGGGGTGTATTAGAGCATAACAGGCATAACTTGAGACCTTTCAGTCAAGATTAAACAGGTGCTGAGTCTTTCTTTTCAAGAGCTGGCACAGCTGCGAGCCTGCCCTCCCCAGTACGTGATTACAGGATGCTGCTGGGGCCTTTTCCGCATCCCTCCCCCACGATGCCTCGCCTGCTCCTGCAAAGACCCTTTTTTTTGTCTTTCTGCAAGAGACTGTCCTCGCTGTTCAAAAGGAGCAAGAAAAAAGAATTGTGATTTATTAGCTCTGGCATAGAGGGCAAGGTTTTGACCTCAGGTGTGAATCTGAGAAAAATATTATTTTCCTGACAGCCAGCCCTCTCGGAGTGAATTAAAACTGCTATTGTGAGGAAATGGATTAAAGCTATTTCAGCTTTTATGACAATATCAAGGCGGTTACTTTATAGAGCGTCTAGGATGTAGACTCGCCCCAAGGTGCTTTATAATCATCGGTTTAAAGGAAGAGAATTTGCCTGCAGAGATGAATCAATGGGTATATTTTATGAAACATTAATGACTGCTTTTGTAGATGTAAATTTGGGGGTATGCGCCTGCATCTCTCCATGCTGTCCTGCAGCTGCAACTTAAGCTCTTTTGCTATTAGTGAGGATCATAATCCAGCAGCGCAGTTTTGCTAGAGGAGCTTTACATCATCTTCTAATGTAAACAATATTGTAAGAGAGCCCGACAGCCCCACAGGATTTTCATTGAGCGATGATTGATGTGGAAAGGGATGGAACTGCAGTGATTCTGCATCAGTCACAGCTCTCGCTTGGCTCTAAAACTGACCCTGTTAGCACAGTCTGACTTGGATCATTTGTCTCAGAAGTACCAAGGGATTTTAAAACAGCTGTGGATTCAACCATTTCAAATGGGAACATATTTTTGGTTTGTGGTAAGAACAACATAAACCGTATGTGTTTCAGAACTTGGGCCTCAGCATTCCTGGCTTGTTTTGTCAGCGTGTCTTTGCTCTTCTTAACAGCACTCGCACATGCAGCTCCACAGCGGCTTTTTTTTTTTTTTGGTTTTGTTTTTCCGCTTCAGGTCTTCCTCCCTTTTTGTTCCTCCCATCCCAAAGAAAGACAGAAATAAAGAAAATGCATCACCTTTGCTTTTTACAGCCAGGCAAGGTTTAAGCTGCGGGAATGCTTAAGCAAAGGAAGTATTTGTTTTTCAGCCTTTGATGTATCCCCATCTGATGTGTTTTCTCCTAAATGATGTTGATCGTACAAGTGCCAACTGGTAAAAACAAGTACTAGACGTCACGGCAGAGCCCTGTGCAGTAACTGTGTGCTGCCAGCCCTCTCTCTGTGTCCAGATGGGTATCCCATTTCACTAATGCAAAATTACTCTGATTTTCTGCTCCTCTCCCCAGCCCTTTCCATCACTCCTCCCCTTCTCCTTCAGCAGGTTCCTTCCCCACTGACATCTGTTCCAAGGAATGATGAACTGAGCTTTGGAGCAATTACCACAGTTTGCATTTCCCGAACCAGCTTGCAGCGTGTGTATTAAAAAGACCAGCACTAAAAGTCAACAGGGTGTAAAAGGTAACAGAATCTCCCACCTCAAAACTAATGATGTTTTGCTGTGTGAACAAGAGCTGTGGATCTTAATTTGCTAGCTCCTTTCTCATTTGTACAATTTTCAGCCACTGCTTAATGAAGCCCGCCTGGTTCCCGTGATGTGATATTATATTATCACAATGCTCACATTAAAGGCCTTATATTTCACCCCAAGCACCTGTGGCTGCTCAGCAAGGAGGAAAGCTCTAATGCGCCAACTTGGATTCAGGTTTTGCAGCAGGAAAAGCCTGATTTTGGAAATGTTCCTCCACCTTCCTTGCGGCTGAGCGCAGCAGGAGTTGGGGAGCCGGCGAGCTGCTCGGGGTGCCTGCTGTCCGAGGCAGGCTCTGTGCGACAGCCAGTGGCTGGGGATTAATATCTCAGAGAGAGTGAGCGCCGAGTTATTTCCGCAATCCATTCACATAATGGATGTGAATGTCAAGATGCCGCCATCTGAAGTATGAGCACCTTGGAACAAAACAAAAAATTACTGGCGGTGTCAGCTTTCAGGAATGCTTTTCAGAGGTGGTGGAAAGCTGCACACATAGCACCGACTTTCTTCAGCATCTTCCTTTCTGAACAAAAGGTGACCTCAGGCCCTCTCCTCTTCCTTCACAGGCAGTCATGCACAGATCTGTTATAAACTAAACCCTGTGCACACTTTTACTACAATGTGAGCGGCTTTTCGGCAGGCAGTTTCTCGGGTAGGTGCCCTGCTCAGGGTGGATTTGTGGCTTCAGAGTGTGTGAACTCTGCCAAAGGGCTGCAAACAGACCAGAGCATGTAAAAACCCCATCTGAGGTTTTATCCCCCTCTTCGCTGCAGACTGCCTGGAGCTTGTGTCAGACATGAGACAAGGGCTGATTTGGTAGTGTCCCCTGTACAAACACCACCTCTGGATCTGGAGCTCCAGGACCAAACTGAAGCTGGAGCAGGGTTTAGTGCTAGCCAGGAGATGGCTGTAATCACCCTGGTACTGAGCTGTGCTCATGAGCTTCCTGGATGGAGGTTTAAGTACTGTCCACATCATCACCATCACCACAGTTGGTCAGAATAACTTACTCTGGCTGTGAGCTCTGTTTACACTGGAGAGCCGTCTGCTCTCTAGCTGTTAAAATGCTTCTCTCTCGATCTGGGGACACAGGTAGAGAAAGCTGCATTGCTCACATCTTGGCCCAGCAAGCCTCAGCCCCCAGGGCTGTAGCATTTTGATTTGTATTTTCCCCAGAAAAATGCTACTGACTTTGCAGCAGGTCAGTGTGTAGGAGAGTGCTGCTGCCCATTTGAAAGGTTCCCAGCCCAAACCCTGTAAGAGGTTTGTAATAAGGCCATGGAGGCCAGAAAGGGAGTTTTCCCAAGAGTTCCTATATTTGGTGCCTAAACTGCTCAGTGACTGGTGTCTTGGAAATTAAATAGCTTGGTTGTTTAATCAAAACAGCTGTGAAAATAATTGTTTTCTCCCAAATAGGCACTCCTGCCCAAAAGTGCCGCCCACAAATTTTGTCAGTAGAGAACCCTCAAAGCCTGGATATCGCTCCTTCCCTGCCTCAAGTCAGCTGCAAGGAGATCACCGATATCAAAAATATTAGATACAAAATACGTATTAGACCCTTGGATCAGACCCTGCCCATAGCCTGTCAGGGTACTTCAAGGGCTGAACAGTATTTCCAATCTCCCGCCCCATGTCACCAGCTTTCCCACCATGTAATGAAGTTTCATTTCTAGAAGAATGGGAGTACCCTGGCATTCAGACCTGATTGCCTGATTTGAATTTAGATTATTCCATCAAGGTAATATCAAGATCTGGGATCACAGTCTGCTGGAATAATTTAGTAAGCCATGTGAGGTCACTATTGCTTCTTACAAATATGGCTTAGACATAATTTACCTGGCAGTAACTTGACCTGGAAGAGAGAGGTTTATCTTCTTGGCATGCTGTGTCTGGGTAGCTTGACAATCTCTACATAAATTTGAGGTCTTTCATTCTCCAGCTGGTTGTTATTACTTATAATCTCTTAATGCAAAAAGTATTCCTTCCAGAGGCCCCTTTCCTTGCCTTTTGTACCTTTTTTTTTTTTTTAAAAAAAAAAGGATTTATTGCATGTTGTTTTGTCTTAGGATCTCAGGCCCACGCCCTTGAAGCCGTTATAATTTGGTCATTGCACCAAAAACCTTTGTTATGTCTTACGTGCCTCTTCACTTCTAAATATTATGCTATATTATAACATACAATTTTCAGGAAACATTGATTAAAGGACCTATGTTGAAAACCTTTCCTTGTGGACATATCCCATAGCATTGCTTAGAATCCCTTTTGTGGGGAGATTACAAGCAGAACAGGGGAATTACAGGATTACAGTAGAAATGGGGAAAAACTGCTGCAGGGCTTCCTGAGGGAGGCCTGATCCTGGCCTCTCTTGGGGTAGTTCCTCTGCCGCTCTTACACATCCCACTCCATCCCTCTCTGGGCGTCTAAGACTGGCAGTAGGTCAGTGTCGGTGTGCACTGCACAAGTCCACTGCCCTTCTCCATGTCTTGGGACACCTTCCTTATCCCTTGTCCCCTTCCGTGGTGCCAGCAGGGACTAAGCGGCTCCTCATCACCGCCTCAGCCGCCTGCCAGCTGCTTCCTTCTGATGTCTGCGGTGCTGCCCCTTCTCCCACACCTACTGCTGCTGTTACCTGAAGCACTGGGGGATTTCTGCTGCCCTTTGAACCTCTCTGGCTGATGGAGCATGAAACACCTCCTCAGCATTTCCATGTTCTAGAAAGGGCAGTTTCACTTCTCTTTTGGGTTTTTGGGTTTTTGAAGCCCAGGAGGGCAGCCCACTGCAGGCTCCACTTCCTGCTCCTTTACCAGAAAGAGCCAGCGCTGAAGAGCTGCCCTGTCCCTGTGACCAAGCACTGTGGAAAGCCCTGTGCTGCCTTCACCACCGTAAGGGGAGCGAGGGAGAGACAAAGCCCAGCTGGAAGCGAGTTGTGCCTCTGGTGTCTTCCCACTGCTGGCATGAGACACTGTGTGAACTGACTGATGTGTCCCACTGTCTTGGCCACTGATGGTCCCACGAGCATGTCGTGGCCACTCCTGTCTGCACCGGGGCTTCCCTGGGGGAATCCTGGAGGCATGGCCCGCAGCCACAGCACATGCAGGGTGAGTCTTGAGGGACCAGGATGCTGGGGAGCACTGCAGTGTCAGCCTGCCTTGCTGCACAGACACAGTCCCTGAGAGGCGGAAGGCAGCAGACCCTTGGTGTCCAGGCTCAGCTTCACTGCCAGAAGAGAGGGTCTGTGCCTTGACGTGTCCAGCACCAGCACTGGTCTTAGAGGATGGTCACCAAAAGGCAGTGACATTAGAAGGCAAGGAGAAGCTTTCTGGAAATTGTACTGTTCCTTTGGCAGAACATACTGGCTTTCAGTAAAATATATTGCAATGCAAACACCCAGTTTGATAGAGCCACTATAGTTCATGTCTGTCTGGGTCTATGCAGTTTCTCTCAACATCCTTTCATCTTTTCTGCTATGATTATCTGGACCTCAATCATTACCAGTGCCTCCTTCCCATTATCATTGTACCACATTTTAGCAATATGTGACAAACAGCAGCAGCCTCAGAAATGTCAGTTTTAAAGAGTGACTAAATCCTCACCCACACTTTTAAATTGGGACAGCTGAGAAAGAGCTTTTATGTAAGATGATGCAGAGCATTGCAGCTATCCCCGTCAGGTTGTGTTTTTTTTTTTTTCTCTTCCTCCCTCGCCTCAAGACATTGCGATTTTAGCTTGTATTTGCTTTTTTTCCAGCTCATGACTCCACTTCTGACTGGAAGGCACAGCCTCCGAGCAGGGCTCTGCTGATGTCTGTAACATTAGTGCAAGGCTGTCAGGGAGCAGACGGCATGTGATCAGGAGAGGCTAAACTGGGACACTGTGATTCAGATAACCGGCTTCCCTATTTCTGGCTCTGCTTCGAGGTCCAGGTTCTGCTGCTCCTTGTCTCAGATGCGGGTGTGCAAGGCCACCGCAGCCCATCACAGCCAGCAGCCAGTGCCCAGGACCATGTAGAAGAAGGACGTGCATGAAGCAGGGCATTGGCTATGGAAGAGGAACCAGCAAGGGGAGTGGGCTGGAAATACCCCAAGGAACAAACATTTTGACTAGTCCCATTGCGGAAGCTGAAGGATTTCCTGCTTCTCCAGCAGTGAGGAGCACTCGGCCCTGCACAAGGGAGCTGCTCTGTTTCCTCTGGCTCCTCTCCCACTGGTTTTGCTTTTGCTGGGTGTTTCTCAGCAACTCTCCCGACAGACTGCCATCCCTAGCTCTTCCTCTCGCCGTGTAAGTCAAGTGCCTGTGATGGAAGGAAGGTGGAGGGGGGTGCTCCCGGAGGATTTATCCAGCAGTCTTTGAACTACACAGAAGTGTACAACTTCAGCAAAATTTTAATCTGCCCCTGGAAATTGTAGGTTATTTTTTATTGAAAGAGAGATTTAATTGAAAATTCAGGGTTATGTCTCCTGTTGGGCTATTTCTTATGATGAGTGTAATCACTTAAGGTGAATTTTACTTTTAAATTATGGGGCAATGTCATAGGAAAGGAGCATAATTTCATTCCCGTAAGAGAGTTGCCCACACATATCTGAAAGAGATGCTCTTCCTGTGCAGCCTGCCAGAGGCTGGCGCCTGAAGTGCATAAACCTACAAGAGGCAGAAAGCAGAAATGAAACTGTTGCTCACTAAACTGCACTGCACAAAGTGCTAAGAAAAAAAGGTTGCTCAACACAAAACACCTATTTAAGTCTCATCTGCTATTGCAAATATCGCCAAAACACCTATTTAAGGCTGTTCTGCCATTGCATGATGGCTGATGACAAAAAGGAGTGGGATTAAAGCTACTCTCGTTTGATGTTCAGTAGGTGGCTCTGGAAGAAGCAGCTGCTACTCCATTCCCATAGGTACATCATAAAAGCCTTAATGGGGCAACAAACTGTGATAGCCCTGTGCCATGATGTTTGTTGCAGGTGGCCTCTCCCTGCCCCAGCCAGCAAGCCCGCAGTGCAGGCAGACTGTCAGAGTACAACATCTGCCTCAACTTCGCAGCTTCTTTAGCCCAAACCCTCAGCCTAAAGCCTGTGCACAAAGACCATGCCAGCACCGTCTCTCTTCCCAGTCCTCTCTCCCCTCTGGTCTCAGCCTGCTCCTGGCACAGGCCTAGTTCCCTTTTCTCCCTCTTTTCTTCACAATTTCTCTTTTATCTTTTCTGTCTCCTGTGCATCTCTCTTGCTGTCTGTGCCCTGCCAGAGGTGTCTTCCCCAGCATATCTCTCCCCTTTTCCTCCATCCCCTCACCAAATTTCTGTGCCCTGGCGAAATGGCACTCACTGTGGCTGGGCTGCTTCATGCCCTCCCCATCAGCTCTGCCCAACTTTTGTTGGTTCTACCCTCTCATACCTCCCTGTGACCTCCCACATTGAAGATCAGCCCCCACCACTGCCTCCCTGTATCTGCATTTGCTTCAGCGAATCCTCCTGCTTCCCGGAGGCAGTATTAGACTCAAGAGGACCCAAAAAGTGGAGATTTGGGTATCTCTCCTGTATGAGCAGATGAGAAGCTTCTTAGCTTGACCAGTGAGGACTCCTCTATCGCATTCACCATGGACATGTGCCCTAGCAGAAATGGCTTTGTCTCCTGACTGCTTCTCCCTCCCACTCTCTTCAGCTGTGCTCTTTGCTTGTGGTTTCTCATATTCTTCCCCACCATCCCTTCGCCCACCAGCCCTTTCCCCACTGACAGCCTCCGTGGACCACCGTATGGTTCGACAGTAACAGCACCAATTGCAATGCAGTCTCTCAGTCACACTCATGCTGTGCCATGTGTCCTCTGCACCTGCCCAGCATCACCCCATGCCTGATACACACACGTTTGCCTCCTGCTGTTGCTCTTTGACTCAGACCAGCCACCCATCAAGGTGGCAGGATACTGCCAGAAAAACAGAAGGAAGGAGGTTACCCTCAATCCCCACCTGGCCTTCTCTTTGCCGGGCTTTCATTTTTTACCCACTCCATCACAGATTTTGTGTATTAATGTGCCCTGTTTTGGTTTTTCAGTCCACTCTGAGAGGCAGTGGTTCAGTCCTCTTCTTGATCCAGATTGACTATATTTTCTTAGGAATTTTTGTTACCTTTTAGAAACCTTTCTAGCTCTCTCCAGCTTGTGTTTTTCACTCTGCCTCTGCCCCTGCCTCTCAAAGGACTCCCACTTTTTTTTCCCCTCCCTCTTGAATCTTATGCTCAAAGGCATATTTAGATTAGAAGAATTGGGGAATCTTGTGCTTTTTAAGTTTCAGCAATGCTCTGGTCTTGGCAGATTGCAGTGATGTTGTAACAGATTAATCTATTGCCTGGGAAACGAAGCACCCCACCTGTGTCCTGCCCTGCCCTCGGTGGTGACACGCACTTGGACTCAGCCGGGTTTGATGTAATTATTCCTCCAATATGTCTCTCTGGGCTTATTATTTATCCCATATAAGATGCTCTCTTACCTTTTTATTTCTGCCACTGACCACATCTTTCCTGCCATGTCCTCTCCCTTACCCCCGCGTCAGCAGATCATTCCAGTTCATTTCTTAGCAAAAATTATGTGTCTTCCTGAGTCTCTACCATCATGCTTCTCTTTCCAGACAAAAGGAAACAGAGGTGAAATGAAACTGAACTTCTTTGGGTGTCTTCCTCTGCATATTTGTAATCTCATCCTGAAGAGCGCTTCAAAAAGTTACAGAAGAGCTTATGTTGACTAATACAGGCAATTAGCACCATACTCATTTAATACTCTGTCTCAGGAAAGAAATTGCCATTATATCAAGAAAATTTACCAAAAGTCCCAAAACACTAATCATCCTGACATCAAGATATCAGTTGATCTTTTCTCTTCAGTCACTCACTGCTATATAACCTGGTTGTACACAGCAAGTCTGCGTGTGTGAGCCCTTTCTTATCCAGAAATAATGGTTTGCCACACCATTCATGAAGAACAACCCAGTCCAGGAGCTTTTCTCCAGCCATATTTGGTGTTGGAAGTTTCAGAGGAACATCTAAGCTTCATCTGCATGAAATAAGACAATTTTTTTCTGCCTCTACTTGGTAATGAAGTTAGTTACATGCTTAAGGAGATAGATTGCCTCCTGTGTAGTTTTACAGTCCCTAGCGTAAATACAGGTACAAATTTATTGTTACCAGCACATGGACTCTGTGCTTTTGGGTTGACTGTGGAAAAAAACCACTAAAGCCTTATCTGAGCGGAAAGCTTCCCCTTGTCCCTGCAGTTTTGGATGCTGTCTGTCTTTCATCTTATTCCATTTCCCTGCACAGAGCTTACTGTGGGTAAGCTGGGCATTCTCTACTGTGCCTGCAGCATGGAAAAACCATTTTTAATTCACCTTTCACCAGTGCAGTGGTGAGGAGTCAGCTGAAGCTGTATTGGGAATCACAGTGATTTTATATGCCATAACTCTGAAGGAGAAACACACGCTGCGGCAAGTACAGGGTCTAAAATAATAGACACTAGGGGGAAATAAAAGCATGTCAGTGGGTGGACTGTTAAGCCCACACAGCCAAATCCTGAGAGGTCCTAAACCCTCACAAGTAACTCCTGTTGGCTTCAAGAGGACTTCAGGTGCTCTTCTCTCCTCAGGATCTGGCCACAGGTATTTTACTTAATAAAAAGCTCTCCACTGACTGGGTGGAGAGCAAAGGGGTTTTAAGCACAACAAAATGATTTTTCTGGATTTGTGGAGCAGGCAGCATGCATTGGGGTTTGTAACAGCAGTACCTGTTCCCCTGGAAATGGTGGTCATGACTTCTGGTGCTGGGAATACCTTGCTGCTTCTGGACTCGCTACAGCAAAACAGTGTGTAAAATGGGGAACAAAAAGAGCCGCTGTCAGAAGGGCTCATAGGTAGCAGATGCCTGCGTGGCTCTCTAGAGGGAGGAAAATCTCTTAATTCAGATGGCTTTGGACTCCTGACTCTTCAACAAACTGCATATTTTACAAAACAAAGCTTGTATTTAAACAAAAGAGACTTCTTTGTTTCCACGTGGTGTGGAGAGGTTCCCATATGACTCTTCCCAGGGATGAAAAGTCATTGCTAATAAAACAGCATTTTAGTGCTCATGCATCCCCCAAAGGGCAAATCTTTACCCTGAGACTATCTTAATATTATTGTTATAATTTAAAGACACTGAACAGAATTGCCCTAACTCCGAGTCTTATTTTCAGTAGTTCCAACAATGTCTGCAGCACACCTGCTCTCCGTGGTCATTTCAAGCCAGCTCCTGCTCTGTTGTTATTGGCTCCATACCAAGAGCCAGCAAAGCAAAAAATTTTTCACTTAAGCCCAAACTTACTGTTCTCCTGTCAACTTCCCCGTAATGTATTACTTCACCATGTCCTTTGACCTCTTGCATTTCTTTGTAGAGAAATATAATTAATTGTGAGCCACAGCCTAGCTCTGGGGTTCAAAACAGTTTCACATATTTACTCAAAACATTAACTTTTTTCCTTCTTTTTTAATTTCCAGGCAGAAAAGGTGATGAGGGTTAAACAAAGCATTGCTCCTTCCAAGAGCTCCAAACCCCAGCAGGGCTGCAAAGAGCTGATGGGAGGAAGGAGGGTGGGAGGGATGGACAAGGGGCTTTCTCAGACAGACCCTAGCAGCCAGAGTTCTGCCTGGGAGCTCAGGTGCAGGAAGGAAAGACGGACACCTCTACTGCACAAATAGCCTCAGCCTCAGAGCAATAAAAAGGAAAAGAAGATGATGTTCTAGAAAAAACACAAACCAAACTATGGTCATCTAGTACACAACTCCCTAGGCTCTTAAATGGGTACGGGTGCAATGCTGCGGCCCTGCAAGAAGCTCTCACCATGCAGTGTGGTCCAAGATCCCACTGAGAGAGCCATGGGGGACCAGCCAAGCTGTGCAGCACCAGGCAGCCCTGGGAGCTCATGGTTCAGGTGTACGGCAGCAGCAAACTTGTCACCTGGGGTTCAGTGTACAGCCTTTGCCTTCTGGGTCCAGAGGGTTATGACCAGGAGACCCAAGACCAAGCTTGCAATACCAATAACCTTAAATTTCTACTGTGCAGTTTGGCTGTAAACATCATCACGGTTTTCTGTGCTGGCCTGGGGAGCTGTCAGCTGAGGGCTGGGATAAGGCTGCTGCATCTGAGCTGCTGATCTTCCTTCACTTAGAACCATGGGAGTGTAGGTGATGGTGGATCTCTGCCGATCTTCCTTGTTTTGAGGGAACATAATAAGCTACCGCTGCCAATAGCAACATCATCACTTGCTCTTCTCGTGTGGGCTCTGTCATGGGGAGAGCTCAGCTAATAGTGACATGTCCCAGGGAGCCAGGCCAACACCAGTATCTTTGCTTCTCACTGAGAAATCAGGAGACAGAGGAGGTGTTAAAGTGACCTGCCACTTTCCTTATTTGCACATTAATTCATGAGGATTTGTGATACAAATGATGACAAACCTCATCACTGGCAGAAGGTCTTATTTACTTGTCACACCAATAGCACCTCTATAGCAACCCTACGATAGCATAGAAATCCTGCTTTGTTGGTGGATTATTGTCAGAAGACCCAAGGTGTTTCTAGAAGCCCCGAAGGATGCGGTTAAGCTACTTTTTCCATCCTCTTTCTGCTGCAGAATTGTTTCTTATGTTGCAGGACATGCTTGCAGTCCATCTGAGGGCAGCTGCTGCAAATCCAACACGTGGGTGCTGTTAATCCCACAGGAATTTTCTTGGGAAATGGAGGGGGAAGGGAAGTTGCATATAGATACAGGAATAAACAAAAAAACCCTCACAAAGCTTCAGCACATTTCTGTTTTTCAGGCACCCAGAGCCATCCAGCACCACAAGCAACCAGTAACAGGAGAGATATTCATTAATAATAAGAGATGCACTTGGGGTTATACTTTTTAAGTGATGTGAAGTTTCTAGTCCTTATGAGCTTAACAGTAGTCTCCTAGCTGATACTCCACTGAAAGTCCAGATAACCCTTTGCAAGACCAGTCAGCACCTTTGAAGTCAATGGCAACATTGCCATGGTATAGCTCTAAAGAGCTATGTTGGCTCTTACATTGCTGAAAGACCATCTGGTTTGTACCACACGGGTTCTTTGAACTAGCACCGCTCCCCAGGCTTACAGCACCTGACACATCTGCTGTCAACCCTCTTCGCTTCTTTCTTACTGCTTTTCCCAAGCAAGCTTTCCTATAACTTCATTTTTTTATTGCTCTTAGAAAAAAAACTGGTTCCGTACTAAACTCAATGTCTAACTTCGCAGGAATGTTATACAAACAGCCCTGCTGGGATTGAAGCAGCAATCAATCGCTGGAGATCCTTTTTTCTACATCCTCTTACTTGAATTCCTTTTCCTCAATGCAGTACTGAAAACACTCTCACATGGAAACTAGCAGGAAAAAGGTCTAGATTTAATATCAAGAAAGGTGCAAAACTAGTTGGAAAACATACTGTGGGTTGTTTTTTAAAGAATCAACATTTCATTGTCATATTGGGAGGATTAAGTAATGTCCCAACAAGGTTTGTCACAAATCTGGCACAGAGTAGGCAAAGGCAGAGGCCAACCGCTACTATAAAGGCCAAAGCTGGCATGTAACATTGTGCATCAGCTGGGAAAACATGAAATCTGAAATCTCACAGCACAACTCTGATCTAATCATGATACATTTGACAGTTGGATGCCAGAAAGTTCTTTGCAGTTTACCAAATGGCATGATGGAGTACCAAACCGGCAGGGTGACGCCCTGCCCAGGCCTGGCATGGTGCGCTCAGCCTCGAGTCTATGGCATGAACCAAACGTTCAGTGTTAATGCATGACACTTCCCACAAGGACGATGTAGTAACCTGTATGAGATTGCACACCCAAGGGCGGTCTTGCCCTTGATCGCTTTCTATGCACATAGTAAGTAGAGTGCTCAGTCCTAGACTAGATCCCACTGCACCTTGGCTGCTGCTCACCACCTACCATACTGCCTCAGTAACCTGAATGGCAAACCCAGTACTGAAATGAGCTTTGAGGCTACATCACATCTGGTCCTTAGCAGGAGTGGAATAAAAACCAGTTCTGGAGTAACTGGTTGTAGCCAGGGACCAGAAGGAGCAGCTCAGGAGGCAATGAACAACCCATACCATTTCTTTTATCTGAGATTTGTCTGCTAAACATCCAAATTATTATTACATCTAATAAGGAGATGAAAACAATAGTAATTAACTGAAGTGTTATGGTCTTTTGGGTAAACTAATTCTCCCTTCCTCTCAAGCACAAGTCCATACAGCCAGTGCAGATTGGCTACTCTTTTAGTACCCAAACTAAGATAAATGATCATCTTGTCCATGAGTCATCTATACCATTTCCCATAGAAAGACAAGGTTTGAATTCAAATTGATCCTGAAAAGCACAAAGGAACAGCCAGAAATCAAATAGATGACAGTTAAAAAACACTTAAGAGGGAAATGTCAAATGCAAAAGTCCCCAACAAACAAGCCCAACCTGCAGCACCTGCCAGGCAGCAGTGTGCAGAGACCCACAGCCTTTAGTGATCCAGAAAATGTGGGAGTCCTTGGTCTTGTCTGTCCACAACACAAGGAAAGGCAAATGTCATCCTGGGACACACCTGCAAGAGTGTTTTATGTAAGACACAGAAGAAATGATTGTGCTCTACTTGGCATCAGTACGATCTCAGCTGGATTTGGGTGTCCAGTTCTCAGCACTGTGCTGTAAGGAAAATGGAAGTTGGATAAGGTCCAAAGGAGCTCATATGCAGCCCGAGACAAAAGGCCGATGGAGTGTGTGTCTTCTGTGTGGAAATGGGAAGATGAGGGAAACCTGACAATGCTTAACTGTCACGCAGAAACCTGACTTCTTTCTGCCCATTAAAAACTGGTGATGTGAAGTGTGATGTCTTCTGCTCCCTGCTTTCATTTGGTGGGGATGGTACAGCAGGAGTGCTTTTGCAGTGCAAATTTAGACCACCTGTTAGAGTATTTTCAGGCCTTTAATATGTCCCTAGAGGAACCAGACCTTCCTCAGATCAAAGTCCCTCAAGACTCCCCTCAGGATCTAGTTTTGTGGCTGGCATTCATCATGACCAACTGCTTTTGAAGACATCCAGTTGTCTGGGAGATTGTATGGCTTAGTCTGCCTTAGTCCTATGACTAAGCTGAGACAAGCTCTGGGACATGATGGTTCTTACTGCCAGCACCAGTCTGCCTAGTGACTTCTTGTTCTAGGAAATATAACCTGGACACACAGGGCTGGAGTAATTTCCAACATGGGCATCTCCAGTGGTGCACCTGCCAGGGCTGGCAGGGACAACACAGGACCTACAGAACACCTGCATGTTTCTGGACCAGCAGTTGGACTCAGGTGGCACTTCCTAGGGGAAAACAGCAACTAGCCTGCACTCAAGCAGCTGAATTGTGCCTGCTGCACAAGTAGAGGAAGAAGCATCGGAATAACAGTGCGTTTATTAAATCACATATAACAGGGGCACCCAGTGCATGGGTAAAGAATTACACCATGCTGCAGTGACACTACTGGGCAGGAGATGGGGTTTCTGTCCATCCTATAGCAGAGGCTCCCAAACTGAAGCCTGGGGCATCCACAAGCACAACTTGTCCAAGGACCAACTGCAATGCAGTGCCCAGCAGGTGCACATGTGAAAGCCAAGGAAGGCAGCAGGACAAGGGGAATGGCTGGGACAGGGGCTATTTCCCCAGCACGTTACTGCAGCCTCATATCCCTGCAGGCACTGCCCGCCATTCCCTTGCTGGAGCTGTTACTCCCAAACCCTCTGCTTACCCAGGGCGTGGAGCCGGCACAGACCTACATCGACCCCAGATCCTGTTTCTGGGCCATGCTGACCAAGAGTGCAATCATGCATACTTCCTTCCACATTTATGCAAAAAGCATCCACCCCACACGTATTTCCACTGTATTTGAGGCCTTGTGTAGTCTTGGCAGAAGTGGATGGATTTTGCCCAGAATACACAATTTAGTGCTAATTATCCCTTCCTGCTGGGCTTTAGAGCACAGAGCTTTCAGTGCAAGAACAACAACTACAAGAGCTAATGGATTGCTCTGTTACCAGGAAGCAAACCCTTTACAGAGTGCAGAGGATTCTGCCCCACTGCAGGTCCCAGGGAAAGCTCAGCTCCACAACAATAGGAGGACGGAATTTGTTAACTCTTCAGGGAAGGAGAGAGCATAGCTAGCGTTGTAATTGCCTTCTGCTAGTGCTGCTGGGGCGAACACCCCAACACAAAAGAGCATCTCACCCCTCCCAAGGCATAGCAAATTATGTGGTAAAAGTAAGAGAACTCCGCTCATTGGGTCAGTGAGAGGGTGGAGAGGAGAAAAGGAAGGAAAAACTGTCGCCGAGGTTCATTTCCTTCCATGTCACATACAGTAAAAGTCCAGATTTTCTGCTCTCATTTGGGGTGAATGTATAGGACATGGATTAAACTGTTGCTTTCGGAACCCCACTTCTCACATGCATTTATCCCACATCTAGGATGGCCTGTGGGCTCCACTGCTAGGGCTCCACTGACAAACCACTTCTTTTTTGGTGATACTCCCTGAGACGAGAAAGAGCTTTGCCCCACTCTTCTGGCAATTCAGCCTCAGGTGATGAATTAATAGCATATGGGAGTCACACTTGGAGCCAATAATAATTTAATTCACCTGCACTGGCACTTAACCATCCGGCAATAACCATTGCAGAACTGCTCTCTGCACAGCTAATTTAGGAGCTTTATAGATCTACATGTGGTGATCATTTGATTCTAACGCTGACATGTTACCTGAAGGAGCATCCAAAGTACCTCCTAGCATAGCGAGTATTTTGGCTGGTGGTGACCATATCGTAGCTTCTCTTTCAAATGCAGTCTTTTAGGTGTAGGTGCTCACCTACTTGAATATCCTTACAAGTGTAAGAAATAAAGTACTGAAATATAGAGCAGATGCTTCAGTACCTTGGACTAAATCCATTATTGACACAGGACCAACATTACACCCTTCTCAAAGACACTTTCTCACTTGCTCATATGGTGCACAGATGTAGGCTGCTGGCAGTGATCTCTAAGGCAATGTGGGCAACTTCCAGATATTCAGCTACCCTTTGTCTCCATTTCTTGTGCAAGATTCTGGACAGTTTATTCTCATTTGGGTCTCTGTAGTTATCACACTAAAATATTCTTATTATTGCTGTATTTGGGCTCCCTCTTGAAAACAGGGTAAAGGAAACACCGCTGGATGAATGGGGCAACACCCAGCTCAGGAGGTGAGGGATGGTATCCGTCCTGGCAGCGTTATTACGGGCCACTGAGATAATCCCATGACCTGCCTGCCAACGTACAGAGGTTTCAGTGGCAGCCCTTCTAGAGAGCTTGTTACTACCAGTGGCAAAGTCCTTCATGTCTTGGAATTGTGATTACTGGCACCAAAAAGTAAAAGGCTGTAAGAAGTGAGAATCCTTCTTCCTGATGCAGTTGAGGAAACAGCTGTACAACGCCTGACGCCCCTTTGCCGAGACAGTTACAAGCATCCTCCATCATGTTCAGACGTAGTTTCCTGTCTCTAGAACAAGTTGTCCAGCAGTGGCTTGCTGGGGAACACCAGAAGGAAAAAAGAGAAATACCAGACTGATCCCAGGGAAGATTTTTTTTCTGTGAAACGAAGGTAAATAATTCTGCTGCTTTATGACTGGTGGTTTTACTGTGAGATATTGCACAACGGGCTTAAATAATGCTGAAGTATGACTGCCTCCAGTTTTATCTGGTTATAATGTTTCTCCTTAGCTCATTGCATCTCAGAGAAGGTTGGTTATGAAGAACAAAAGCCTTTCGGGGCTGCAGTCTGCTTGCACATGAACCCTTCTCGCCGGACTGCAGTAATAAGCATGTGGAGTACATATTGAAGTCATTCTTCATAATGTTTTGTCTCATAACATTTGAAATTGAAGTAAGCTTTTTACTTTTACAAATAAATATTGAGCTAATTGCATTAATAAACATAAATCAAAACTGTATATTTTGGCGACTAAAAGGCAGAACGTACTCTTCCCCGCATGTGGACAGCCCCAGCTTCTAGCATAAGCAGGTCCATTGGGGACCAGCATGGCCAGCTGCCACAGGGCAAATCAAAGTGATTGGACACCCCATCCTCAAGCCTCCAGGGGCCCCAACCTGGCCAAGCTCAGACTGTGAACGCTGAGCTGGTCCAGAGACGTACGTCTGCTTTTGTGCCATCTGCTCAAGTCCAATGCCCTGGGTGTGCTGCAACCATGGCAGAGTTGCATTGCACATGTGGAATTTAACGTGCTGCAGCAAAAATGCAGGAAAGCCATGGCCTGTCTTCCCTTCAGATGAGGCTTGGGGTTTGAGCAGTAAGTACAGGACAGCCCATATTGCACAGGGCATCTGGTGACTGAACGCCAGGCGACCTCCGTACGGCAAGTGATGCTCCAACCCCATCCGCATGGCTACAGCTTTGCTCTCCTAAAGCTCCTATGCTTCACCGGCTAGGCATTACTGAAATTAGATCCCACAGCATGCCTGTGGATAATGATTTATACTGATCTTTCCTCTAAAGACAGGGAAACTGGAGCAGAGACAGGGAATTTTTCCTGCTGTAGAGACGATTCAATTGTTTTCATCCTTGAATCTGATGTTTGTGATCCAGGATTTCTGCCTCCCACCCCACTTATTCCTGCACCGGGGTAGGATGCGGGCACCTGGCTGTCCCCTGCAGGCAGATCTGCCACCTGGTTTTGACAGACAGGGACAACGTAAGGCAGGAAGACCCCCTTGGGCCCCTACAAAAATATGTTGGGGCTTTTATTCAGTAGGGTAGCACACCGCTCATCTAGGGGCAGGGAGAATGAGGCTGATCTTTGGGAATTTTTTAGAAGCTTTGCTGACTGCCAGCCAAATAGCTACAAAAACACTTATGTGGGGTCAGGTCTGAAAACACTGCAGGGCCATCCTCTTTGCTGGAGAGATTTTGTACAGAGACAGGGTGAAAAACCAGCGAGACACTGGACATTGATGCATTTCTTTTTTGTTGTCATGGGTGGTAGAAAGAGCTGGTTTATTTATTTGCTGATATGATGTAGATAGCAAAAGCTAGATCTAATGTAAGTGCCTGTAATAGCCCTTGGCCACTCTGGCAGGCACCCAAAGGTCTCTGCTGCCCATGTGTCCAGGGCCACCCTAGAGCCAGTGGGTCAGTGCTTCTTTCCTGCCCAAGGCAGCAAGGTGAAGGATGCCTAGTTTTTGGGAGATCCCAAAATCTCCCGAGGAGCCTGACTTGCTGGCTGTGCCCAGAGCCTATCTCATGCATACTGATGATTTCTACCCTTTGTGAAACACAGGCACAGCCAATGTTTTCTTCTGAAGCTCGGGCGGAGGAGGGACCTATCCCTTATGCAGCAACTTGTAGGGTGAACACTGACCAAGGATACTGAGCTGTGCTCAGGCTGGTGCTTGTCATCTCCTGCTCCATCATGGTGGCTGAACACGTATGGACCAGTCCTTAGGAGACAGCGATGAGCACAGGGGCACCTTCTCTGCCAAGGGACTGCTCTTCCCGTGGGATCAGAGACAGGTTCCCTCTGGCGCCTGTGCTTGTTTGTATGACTCTTGTCGCCTTTCCCCATCTTCTCCGTTCACCCAGGTCCTAAAATACTGTCTAAAGAGGAAAACATCCTCAGTAAAAGGAAAGGCAGCACTCCAGCCCTGCTGTGAAATAGCCTGTGTCTGCTGGATTACTGAGGTGATGATGGGTGGATTAAATAGGATATTGGGTCCTCCTCCTGACATGAACAATTTTACCTTTTGGACACGGGCAGGAGTGCTGTTTGAAGGAGCACAGCGAGCCCTGCCTCGCACAGGACCGGGAAAATGCAGATTCTCAGAGAGAAACCCGTGTTTTGGAGTGTGTGCAGACAGAAGGACCCAAGTGCATCCCTGAGCCGAGGCAGTATCAGCTGATTTACACCACATTTTGGTGCACCCAATTTTCCCTTTGCGCTGTGTAGCTTCCCAACAGAGATCCCTGGACTTTAGTCCAGGGTCAGGCCCTCAAGTCCTTTCTCATGTCTAGCCTGCAGCCTCAGTGTGATGATATCCTGCTGCCAGTGGCTCATTTGTAAGCAAGGGAAAATCCAGCCTATTCTAATTTTGAATATGCTAAATGACTAATAGAGCTAATTGTGGCCTCTGCTCTTGTAACAGCTTGAAAGTGAAAAAGAGATGTTGACGCAATAGGGCAAAGGATATTTTCTAGCTCTGACAATAACTCAGCAGCCTGGACTAAAGCAGCCCTGTGCTTTTGCGGAGAAGGCACCGCGCTGCCAGCAGCCCACTCTCACTGAGGTCTTGCTTGTCTTTGTAACTTACATAATTTTTTTGGCCATCGGTATGTCATCATTCTTGGCTTCACTCTGGTACCTACCAGAACATACAGAAACCCTGTGATGGATAAAGCAAACCCAGAAGAGTGTAATACCTGTAAACCAGCCCCTACTTATTATTTTTACCAAAAGCAGCAGCATGCAGAGCACAGACATATGAGCGGGAGAGTGGGGAAGCATTATTTTAAGTCAACCAGCACAGGAGGTGGTTCTTAGCTCAAAATCAGAATGACCTGCTTGCATCATAAAAATAAATGAAGTTTTCAGCAATAGCTGGAAGTTTATGCAGCCACATATACAGGGAACAAAAAAGTTTGTTCACACAACACTGGTTACATGGCATTTCAGGGTAACAAGTGTCAGTGCAGTACCAAGAGCACAGCAAACCCAGTAGTTTGGGTTTAACTGTGAGCTGTTACTGCTACAGACTGCAATGAGAGACTCCTAAATTGTTTCCCACCACTGATAGTGAGGCATGTGCCTTGGCCAAATAAACTGTATAGGTTGTTGCTCTTTGGCAAACCAGCTTTAAATTAAAGCAGAGGACATTTCAGAAGGGCAAAATGAAAGGAAAATAGAAGCTGATGAATCTTATCAGTAAGTAAAAAACAGCTTTAAAAAGCATTTCAGCTAGATCCACTACCAGGACCAAACTGCTCCATCTGAGCTAACTCTTACTTTCAGCAGCTGTATCCCAAACCGTGGCCCTCAGCAGCACCAGCCAGGCACTGGGTCCTCGGGAGGCAGGGATGCCCTGGGCAGCTCAGGCTGTAGCTCAGCACACGCTCAGTGCCCGCTTTACGCCAGTGTGAAAGGAGCAACCCCACGCCCCAATCTTCCTTTCTCTTGCTCCTGCAAAAGCTTTTGTGTTACTCAGTGAACTGATCCAGCTGAAAAATTACCCAGGAAAAATGCCTGGTTACTTGTTAACTGAATCGGTCCTGATGGGGCTGCACCAGCCTGGGAGAGGGCAGAAGATGAGAGGGGGCCGGATTCCCCCTTCCAGCAGCAGCAGCAGCAGCAGCACTTGCTAATACTGACTGCAATGGTTGTTGAATCACAGGCTCAGTGTTTGGAAATACGGTTCTTGGGAGGTTTAAACATCTGCTTCTGGCATTCCCAGAAGTCCACCCACATCATCATGCTGACTAATCCACCAGAGTCCACAGACCGGATCTTCCTTCACCTGTATTGCTTGGGGAGCATGGTGAAACAGGCTTAAACCCACCTAAACCATTTGGACTGAGCAGCACACTAGTGTGGGAATAACACGATAATCCATGATTATGTCCTTGTTACAGCACTCATGAGGGATATATGAAACTTGCACTCAGTTTTTCCATCTACACAAGGAGGTTCAAAGGCAGCATGCTCTGTTCTGGCCCTTCTGGAAGACAAAGGTTTTTATTGGGTTACTTCTACTTTGCATGCCAGAATTTTGTATTTGTTTAGCTTGAGAGGGAACAAATAAACGTGATTCTTAACCTGTGATGGAGGCAAAGATGTCAGACCTGTTGGCAATGTCCCATGTGACTAATGGCCAGACGCTGTAGCTAGTACCGTAATTCAAGTCTCCTTTTTAAAGGGAGTGCAACAGTCAACCATGAATTAGAAATTCATACTTGCTTTTGTGTATTTTTTCTTTTCTCTTTTATCGTCTCAAATAACCCTATTAACAAGAGAGCAACTGAACTAATGACACCCTCTGTCACCTTCCCTACCTTTCTCGGCTGGACAAGCAGTGGCACATGCTGGGGGTGGTTCGGAACTGCACTTAAGATAGTAAGGGATTGAATAATACCTGCCTTTGCCTAGCAAGGACATTAGCTTGGTCTCTGCCCTAGGCAGCCAAGTTTCACAGGTCACGCAAGGACTTCACCTCTTTGACACATCACCTTTTCTATCAAAGTTGGCTAGAAATAGTCATCAGGTCAAAATGTATTGTAAAACGAGAGAAGGGAACATGCAGCACAGGCTCACAAATCCCATTGCTTAGGAGACCAAGGCTAAAAACAAGGTAGGTGGTTACAAGGTATTTATAGCAAGGGAATGGTATTTTGTGAGGATACTTAATTTATTGCTGCCATTTTTTGAATGAGAAATACGTTATTATCCCAAATTAGAGCACCCCAGAGACTAAGAGTTTCTACAGCAGCCTTCTTCCACCCCTTACCACTGCTGGTCATTCAGCAGAGCATCTCTGTGTGCCGCAGGACACTGCTGGGTAGCATTCACCTTTTGGGGGAGCAAAGGCTCTGCTCTCCACGAGGAGAGCTGGGTAATAGCATGCACTCGGCAAACTCCACATCAGGAAACACCGCACATCTAAACACCTAAGCAGAAAAGTGGGCAAAACGCACTTCAGAAGCTACAGAAGACAGGTCATTTAGTAGAATGACAGGAAAAGCTAATTTGCAAAATATGAAGGTATTAACCATGAGAAATCCCACAGAAGTTTAAAATTTGTGTTTAGAAGAAATTATATGACTAGACTATGGTGAATTAGGCGCAATGCTCTGGTTGACTGCATAAGCCAGTTCTGCTGTGACAAAGAAGCTAGGCTGCCTCCTGTTTTGGCATTTCCAAGAGCTTGCTTTTCCAGCAGTAGAGACAGTCACTGGGACATGTCGCGACATGAGGAGAATCTTGTTTACCTACAGCAGTGACAAGGGGTGCACACGTGTTTGGCTGAATTTGGCCCACAGGGCAAAACTGAGAGCAGCTGGGTAGAAACTAAGTAGCAGGAGGAGCAGAAGATGGACTTGAACCGGGCTTTTCAATATGCAGTTTAAAAAATCAGGAACATAAATGGTCTTTGACCTATACATGGTTTTGGTCATGAAATATCTGCATTTTTTAGCATCAGATGCACCAGGTATTTTCAATGAGCTTCAGATACAGTGAGCTGAGCAGATTCAGATTTCACTGAACCAAATACATTTCCATTATCAGAGAGCAAGAAATGCAGTACTGCCCTTCTTAAACAGAGATGGCAGAGGAACTAGATTAAATAATAAACTACAGTAAAGCAGGAATTAAGTTTTTGTTTTCCTTAACATGAAAAAAAAATCAGAATATTTTAACTGCAAAGGAGAAAAAGCAGATCCTACAATGGTTTTACATACATAGGTCATCACGAGTTGAGCAATTTCTGTAAAGAAGGATTATTCATACATGGAACAAATTGCTGCTGAGGTGTTTTTTCCCCTCCACTCCTCTGCTCCGGGGGTTACAGCTGGAGCCCCCACTGGGGAGCCATCAGGACCCAGACAACATGTCCGTGATGGGTGGCCTTTACAAAAAAACCTACAAGGAACAAGGTGATGTATTGGGCCAGCAGGAGCCGTAGAGAACCAGCAAAGCTTTCATTCTTTCCCTGCCGTCAGAGTCACCAGTGGAACCTGAACTCCCCGAAGACTGAAAGCATGCTCGCCGCTCCACTTCGAGCAGCGATCCCAGCATCAGCCCGTGCAGGGAGCAACAAGGCACAAATATTACTGGTTTCTGGAAACAGTTCTGGAATTAAACTGCTAGTGACAACCGCCACCTAGCCAAATGTCCCACCAGCCCTTTTTTTGGCATCTGCTGGCCCTGAATAAGACGCTGTTATTGTATACAAAGTCTGAGTCTTTGCTGCTTGAGCTGAAGAACCGGCCTCTTGACTGCAGTGTAAGAAGATAAACTGGTCAAGCAGTGTAGCTGCTAAAGGGTGAGCTCCACTGTGGCACTGAAAATCACAGAAATGCTCCATTTGCCATATTCCTTGAGAAGAAACTGCATGCTAAAGTAAAAGACAGATGGCTCACCCATGTTAGAGACCTCGGTTCTGTTCCCACCTCTGTCTGACTAACCCTCTGCAAGCTATATTATCATTCCTCAATTATTTCTTTTTATCTGTTGGTTTTGTTT
>VYXH01005298.1:0-41451 GCA_013397275.1 Burhinus bistriatus
GGGACCTTAGGAACGACGGCGGCTTATACGAAATAAATAAAAATGGGAAATAAATAGGAAATGAAAGGGCCGCGGGGAGGCGCGAAGCTGGCGGGCCGGCCGGAGACGGGCCCGCGGGGGAAGGCAGAGCCACCCCGGCGGCAGCGAAAGGCGGCGGCTGCTCTGCCCCCTCGCCGGGACCGCCGGGACCTCCGCCCTGCCCAAATGCGGGCAAGTGTCAGCGAGGGACCCCATAATTGTACTCCTCTGGTGCTTTATTGATGGCTGAAGTGGCAAATCAAAGGACAGGGTGCCATCTGCTGAACCAGGTCCTTTCCTGCAGCTAGCCTGCAAAAAGGTGTGTCAACGCAGTACCCAAGGGGGCAGGAATCTGTCATCAGCCTGTGGGAAGAATGGTTTCATGCCTTTTTTTACCCTACAGAATAATCCAGAAGAAGGATAATAAATACGTAAACCTCTGTCTTGTCTTTGTACGTCTTTTGTTGTTGTTATGACAGTTCTTGGGAGAGTGGTGCCTCTGCATGCAAATGGCCAAAGGACAGAGACGGAATACTAATACAGCGCTTCGGGATGATGGGAGCCGCTGGATAATCAAAGGAGGTGCTGGGAAATAAAGCCATTCTCAACTATGGGGTTGTCAAAAACAACTGCTACTGTCACTAGATTTTCAGTGACTCCAGTCTGGACTTGGAATCGATCATCATACGATTCTTTTTCGTGTTTGACTTCAGCAGTAGGTAAAAAAGAAAATCAGAACTAGGCCCAAGAATAACAAACTTAAATAAAAGTCATAAGACCTAAAGAAAATAATGTCCTTAAAATTAGACCCTGCGAGAGTCTGGAGTATTTCAATTACGCAGAAGGCACACCAGTGCTGGAGGCACTGACTGCTTCAGCAGCTACGATTCGCACTGAAGTGCCACATCAAACATTTCACCATGCTTGACAAAGCATACATCACTATCAGATAATAAACCAGCATGGCTGGGGACACACTATCAAGTCCCTCCTGCCAAAGGTGGTGTTCTCTACAACCAGAAATTCATTCCAGACCTTGGGAATTTCCTCCTTGTTCTAACTCTGAAGCAATTGCATTGTTACTACTGTTAATTGAGTCCTTTGCTTGAATACGTCTTTTAAATGAGGCCTCTCAATTCCACCTAAATTCTGTGTACACAGCCAAAGCCTTTCTTACATAGAACCCAAAATGCGTCTGAACCTCTGGAGCGGACGTAAGTAGCCGTCCAGGGGACATTCTCCTGTGTATCTGCAAGGATTAACACACAGAACTCCCAATTAACTGGAGGTTCTTGTGCATGTCCTTCACACATTCAATGCCTGAGCAATGAAAGTACCCTGTAATATTCAAATTAACAAATGTATAAACATAAATGTATTGAAAAGAACCTTACCATAAAGATAAACAGAATAGTGAGAGCAGATAGCATAATTTACATCAACACACATTTCAGCTCTATAGTTACATCTACCAACGTAAGATGAGAGATTTTTAACAGTTGTGCCAAATAAAAAGCAGTGTGACATAGGTAGAACAAAAAGAAGAAAAATGTATGAGAGTTATAGGAATTTAAATAGTCTATTAGATATAAACTTTATAATTACAGACTGTATCTTCTTTACTATAGTTAACGATAGAAAATTCTGCCTCTGGCAGTTCACTTACAGGCAAAAAATAATTTACTGGAACCCAGCTCATTGTAACTCCATAGAACTGAAAAGAACTTCCAGCAGTTCTTATGTTAGGAAGATGTGTAATACAGTAGCTGGAACATCACTAATCCTCCTGTGCAAAATATGCATTAATTTTCTTTGAAAAAAAATAATGTGTCATAGCCCTGAACTCACTTCAAAAACATAAAAATATCACTGTTATTTTGAAGAAATACTGCTAAAAATATTATTTTCAGCAAATAAGGCTGTGACTAAGTCCTCTGACATGGAGCACAATTATAGATGACTCACGGAAGAAATCAGAAGCAATACGTGTTCAGAGCCTGAGCTCTGAAGCTGTGTCTGCTGATCCATTGATTCTTCCTTCTTCTGCCTGTCAAGCTCACGCATCTCGATCTGCTTCTCACGATACAGCGTCACTCTGAGAGCCACACACTGACACAGGAACAGAGCAATGTCTGTGCTGGGTTAGACCAGAGGTCCATCTCTGAACTGTTTCCAGTTCCCATCTACATCTGTTGGAGGTGAGGGAACCAAACGCGCGCAGTCTTCAGAGCACAGGTCAGGCACAGATTCATACAGAGGCACAGCAAAGGTCCCAACTCTCTCCTTTCCTCCTTTCCAGTACTGCCTCACATTGGATTCACTTTCTGTCTGCTGAGCATTTAGCAGATGTTTTTATGGAACTGATCATTCTCTCCTGCTTTCTGTTTCTCCTCTTCTGACCAGTTATTTAGCCACGCAAGGGCCTTTCCCTTCGCTCTATGGCTGCTTACAAAGCCTCTTGGAAATCCAAGCTTTCACTCACCCCACTACACAGAAAAGCCTCCCTGGCCCCCTTCACCCAGGTACCACTACCCCTTCAAGACAAACGACTCCTAAAACTCTCATCCGAACAAAGCTACACCAATCATTCTTGTTCAGTAAGTCATCACTTCCAGTAACAAGAATAATTAATGTAGCTCAGTCCTCAGAATGAAGTCTGCGTTATCCCCGTAGCTCTTTTGCACTTTGATCCTCTTCCACATAGTCCAAAAGAAAAACTTGATCCTGAATACAGGAGGCACCGACACCTCATTACCGGGGTTTTCACTCAGGCTCTTCCTCCTTGGTGGACACGATTGCTCTGCTTGCACCAATCCGCTTGCAGTATCAGAAAGTTTGATCTCAAATCCTTTTAGAAAGGAACCGTTCTGATTGGTTTGCAGCATGCTTAGCATCCTTCTGTGCTTTACACTGACTGCAGACATTCAACAATATAATATTACAGTTCCGCTTATTTATCCAGTACTGAGATTGCCTGAATAAGCTACATCCTATTAAACAAAACAATCAACCTAAATACCCTCAGTCCCTCTGTTTCTAACTATGCTGAGTTGAACAAGTTGCTCTTATGAGGTTCAGAAAAGGTTGTCCAACACCTTCATTGTCTGAATTATTTGCCAACGTTAGTTTCAGTGATAAAAGCTGTTATCGCAGTTTTCTCATCCTAATCAGGCACAGGAATTGGTAAAATTCTGACCATTTGGTAACATTATTACGAACGAGACAACTTACTTTCTGAACCCGAAAGATGCAAAGCACTCCTGTAAGCTTCAAGATTTCTGTGTGCCAAGTTTTTAAAGCTCTCTACACACCAATTTTTAACACTTAGCCATTGGCAGTCAGACCCCCTAGCCAACAGGCTATCCCTGCCTGTGACCGTAAGGGGATGCTTAGGTAGCAGGAAGAACAGGACAAGTATATATGATACTTTCCCAGAATACCCTTCCGTCTTTCAAGTGTTTTCAGCTCAAGTGAGTCGCCAAGCTAGATAGCTGTATTTAGTAGCCTCCAATGAATTCTTCTTCCATCTACTAGTCCAGCCTTTCACTCACCCATGTAGACTTCAACAGTGCTTGGCAACAAAGTCCACACATCTTCTACCCATGGTGTGAAGAATCACCTCTTTGTCTTTGTTTTGAACCCAGATCCTGCTGGTTTCGTTTGATATACGCTCGTTCTTGTATCAGAGGACAGAACAGTCAACGACTACTGACCTTCCCTATGCAACTCTTGGTGTTGCAGACTTCTGTCACACCCTCTTTAAGTTACTCATTTTCAAGGTGACGGGTTAAAATCTGCTTAGTTGTTCCTTGCAGAGAAGCCATTACCAGCCTTTGAAAATAGGATATCTCTGTATTATTCTGAAATATGACAACAGTAACAGCAGTAACAACGGTAATTTTCTTCCACTGCTGAATGAAGAATGAAAATAAGATCACTCATAGCCTTTTGGGGCTATATAATTTGGATAGTAAAAAAAAAATCATGAAAATAAAGAATGGATTATGAACACTATAATTAAGAGAGATCACTCTTCATCCTGCTTATCAAAGTCCTGGCAGAGATTACTTTTTAACCCAGCATAAAAATGATTTACAAAAGACATTTCAGGAACGATCTAGAAGAAACTAGGGAATGAAAGAAACAAACGTCCACCCACACATCGCTGTACGCGATAAAGGAGTCATGCCTCTTTAAGACTGTGGGGAGAAAAATATTACATTTGCACTAAAAAGCTGAGGTTGACCCTAAGCACATTACATTTAAAGGCAGCATCCCTAGGTGTAAGAGCCTGAAACGCAATGAGTGGGTGAGAGTGGACCTTTAAGCCTCATTCCAACAAGACCTGGTGACAGCCCTGAAGGCTCTCGTGAAGCTTGTGAAGCTGGTTTCTTAAAATTAGAAATGCTGGACCAAATTCATAGCAACCCTAAAATGAAACAATGTGGTCGGCTTCTGCCACAGATAAATTTGACCCCAAAATGAATCACAAAATAAACACCAACCAACCAACCTTGTGGCAGATGGTTAGTATGAGAGTATTCTGTTTGCAGGTCGTTTGTTCCTAGCTGTTTGCTTGTTTTATTTCCCTCTAATTCTGCTCGGAACCATATCTGCAAGAGGAAGATGGGGTCTCTTGGCATACGCTGAAGGGCAGGAGGGCTGGGAAATCGGTTCGTTACGTCTCCTTGAATCCAGGGAGCAGAAGCCTAAAAGTTAGCCCTCCAGCAAGAGTTCAGCAGTCCGCATGAAAGTTTTATCGGTGTCCTCGGCAGAGTACAGAGTTGAATGTCCTTGGCTTTTCTACTTGCAGCTGTGACTCTTCGTGACAGTCCTGAAACTGTCCTGGGGAGGGGAGAGACCACGGGCTGATCGGACACGGAGAACAGATTTTTTGTGCCCTTCCAAAAAGGTTTTGAATACACTGGAGGGTCAATCTGGAATGGTGAACCTGTGGGATTATTTAGTTCCTAGCCTGGAATGTCTTCTTTTTGTTAGATTTTTTTTCTATTTTAAGATGGTTATTCAGTTTGTTAGTTACAAACCACTGTTCCCTGCTCTTAATATCTAGCATCAAGAAACCTTTTACATACTGTAAGACATATCCAGTCAGTATCTGCTCTAGCACCTGGATAGTGCTTCCCTGAATATTTCAACTACTTGATAATTCACTTCCAAAAAGTGTAGCTCTGTTAAGTTTCTCATATAAATGTATGTGTGTTTGTATATATATATATATCTCGATATAACCTTTTCCTACTGGGAGCACGTTGCAGAGAACATGAAGAGGAGAAAGACACTCACTAATTTCATCATTGTAAATTACATTGAGTCCTACTGCAAAAACATCATTTTCCATCCCAGCAGCATTTCTAGGCTGAAGCTGATAACCAAACCTGTGCCTGTAGCAAACTCTCTGCTTCTGCAGAGACTCCAAATGAAACAGTTGCAGTTAAAATATATAACATGTCAACCTTAAAAACCCCCATTGTATTGAAACTGTTTATGGCTTTGAACTCAGTTATCTTACAGTCCTTTTATTTCCTTACAGCTCACCACAGATACTGTGATGTAACTCAGACAGTCTGTCTATGCCTTTGCTACGAAATTGGTTCAAGGTTGAGAGCGAATGCAGTTACCCAAAGTTCAGTGGTGCTAGTACTGTTGGAATCTAGGTTCAGAAGTTTTCATCTTACCTTTATGCAGCTGCATAAGCCATTCGGGGATGCTTTGCTTGCTTTACTTACAGACTTAAAATTTTCGTTCTGCACTTTCCATTTTGACCAAAAGGTAGCCCCAAAACATTTGCTTTTACTTGTCTTGATGCAAAATTTTCTTATCGAAAACAACTGGGGAAAGTAAAATGTCTCTCCCTTAGATTATCTTCTGAGGTTTCTTTTAAGAGAACAAAGCATTCAAAACAAATCTGAAGAAAATTTAGTTAAGCATGTTGCTAAATAAACTTCACGGTCTCTTCCAATCTGTCTTGTCTTTCTTAAGACAAGAGCTTCTTAATTAGAGCTTCAGCTTTCTTAATTAGGGCTTCAGCTAATAGAAGTTAACACAGATCTGGTTGCCTTTGGGGTAGCTGCTCAGAAAAGCTTTGGGAGAATTTGGTGAGGAATATTTGGCACACTATTAAACTAAAGAAGACCTTCAGAAAAGATACATGTCTTAAGTACCTGACAAACACTTTAAATTATTTGAGAGTTTCTCTTGGCCTTTTTATTCCATTTGAGAGGACTATGTCCAGTAACACTGTAGAAATCAAAGGCAAAAAATCTAAATATTTGGTTAGACTTGGCTTTGGTTACCTGCGTGTCAACACACCAAGACCTCTGGGATTTATGGAAATAAATGCATGAGGCATATGTCCCTTCATTTACACATGCTCTGTTGGCAAGTGTTTAGGAGCTGGATGCCACAGTGCACTACACAGGCAGCATAATTCCGTGAGGATGAGGATGTACTGTGTCAACAAAGCAGCCGTCCGTTGGTAGACCCCGGTGCTGCGCGTTTGACACTCATCTGTCTGTGGATGCAGCCAGGGGATGAATTGGCACGAAGTGTTTACTGAATGGTGAGTGCTTTCGGGGTAAAATAGTATCAACCGGGTGAAGATATACTCAAAAGAGAGGTAAAACAGAGGTAGTAATGCTGATCTTGAGGTAAAGCTTTCAGGCTTTTCAGGTGTGAAAAGCACAGTAAGGCAGAGGTTTGTTGTTCCAGGTGTTACAGCCAGGGTTCCTTCCCGTTCCTTAAAAAGGTCCCAGAACCATTGGCCTGGCTTAGTCTGGCACCCTTTCAGCAGAAACCTGTTCAGACCAGGGAACTTATTTTTCCCTTCTTAAATGCAGGTGAATTAAGTGATCATGGAATTCTTCGCACTGACAACCTAAGAAACTGAAATCCTGTGTTCGGGATCTCTAGTCCCCAGAGCACTTCTGTCTCCTGCACTATAGGTTGTTGGGTCTGTTGAACCAGAGAGCGCTGCTAAAAATACAATTGCTTCTCAAGACCTGCATACTTCTGCTCACCAGCTCTCCACTGGGAAGGTCTATGGCATTAAGATATGGGTCAAGCAGCCACTTATCCACTTATTTTGGCCTATAAATATTCTCACTTCCCCTGGGATCAGTATGTTTGCAACAACAGATGCGAAAATTGAGTTCAGAATCCTACAGCAACAAAGCCTTCCCAAATCACCCAGCCAGTTAAAGCTAACGCCTCTCTGCATCTCACGTCATTCACACACGTATACCCCCAACTCTCTCCTATTCACAAAAGCCTGGAAAGAAAGATATGCCCTACAGCAACCCTCAGAATAGACAAAGTCACTCTGCGTAAGGTCCAGGCGGAGAAAGGAGGTATGTTTTCCACCTACGTGACTGCCAGCTTACAGGCCACCTCTCAGCTGAGAGGCAGGCTGCTGGTGCAGAGTGAGAGAGGAAAATCAAGGCCCAACAGCGTTACCACATCAAAAGCTCACGCACATGCCTGCTAAATTGCACCTACCATTTGCCTGCTAACATAGAACGTGTTTTATTTAATGAGTTGTGAACTGTGTAAAGACCATGAGCTCTCTCATGAGAAGATTGGGGCTGTTTCTCTCTGCCCCAGCCTTTTTATGGGTGGCTCGGTATCAGACAGGTTGGGCTGGGTGACATCTTCTTCATTTCCTACTTCCCCCCTTCCTCCCCATACAGATCACAAGACGACAGGACAAATGTTTTTTCCATGTTAAGTCTTTATTCATTTTCTCAAGACAAAACAGCAGAGAATTACCATAATCAGACTAATGCAGTGCTTTTCAAACTGTGGTCCCCCTAACAGTTTAAAACTGTCTATAAATGAGCAGAAGAGACAATTACACTGAACTGCACAAACAAGGGTAAGTTGATCTCTGTGTGCAGTAAAACATGCTTCTGTATTTTTATGACTGACTATAAAAGGTATGGCCAGTATTAGTTGTCTGGTATTTATTATAAGAGCCTGATTTTATTTTTTTTTTTTCAGCTGCTTATTACTTTGCCATATTCTTCATTTTCATGCCAAAACTTTCTGCGTAAGATACGAGACCTCAAAATTGTCAGAAAACTCTGGCCGAAGCTGCTCTGTCACTTCCAACAGCAACAGTAAGAAAAGTGTTTTGTGAATGTTACCTTCTGGCAAAAGTTTTTTAGGGAAGCTTTAATATTTCTATGTTTTAACAAGTTATTTCCTGGATTTTAAGTCAAAGCAATAACTAGTCTGTGCTGCCCTCCATGCTGCTATGGATGGCCCAGCTGGCCCAAGGACCTCTACATGGCAGTTCCTTTGGAGAGCGTAGAAATATTTTATACCTGTAATAGCTGCTCTGGGCCAGCATCAAAAGAAAGAACAGGGGCACATCCCCCCTGTACTCTTGCTGACCTCTCCTCTTACTCCTAACGTAGCATGGGGAACTACACTGTCTGAATCAAGTGCAAAGATGGACCTAGAGGGCAGGGAGACCTTAATTTAACGTGATGGGAAGAGACGGGTGCCTACAGCCGGCAGAGGGAACAGACGGGAATTTGAACTTTAGAGAGAGAGGCAAAGGGGGATGACAGTAGATGAAGACTTGGGGAGTCAGATACAGAGCAAAGGGGTAGCAACAACCAGAACAAAGAGAAGGGGGAGGGACAGAAGAGTAATTGGGTCTGCCTGGGTAAGCAGGCATGGCAACTTGGAAAAACACATTTATACTTGCTCAACAAGAATATTTGTACTAAGATGAGAAGCCAAGGCATGGTTGTTACAGTGAGCTGAATGAGGAATACAGAAGTAGAACAAGGGAAAAGGGCAGAGTGCTGGGCTGGGACCTGTAAACACCACCCTCTGTGCCCACTGGATCTCAGACCTGGCTAGCAAAGCGTGTTGTAGGCATGGCTCGCTCTGCCCCTGCTGTCAGCGGCATTCAGGAAACCCACCAGCTAATTATTCCATCCCTGATGGTAGATCATGCAACAGAGGAATGAGGTGAACTGTTGGCTGTTGTAATTAATCGTGGCACTAATACATGTGGAAGAATTGGCTTCAGTGGATTTAGATGTTCCCACTGCCCTCAGCACCCATGATACAGCACTAGACGACCGAACTGCTCTCTTTATTTTTTGCTTTGTATTCTTCAAAGCGATGCAAACGATCACATACAAGAAAGGAGAGGGCTGTTTAAGTCCATTCCCTACTTGGGGAACAGGGATTTGAAGGCAGCTCTCTCACTTCCCAGTAAGGCCTAAGAGGTAGAGGGCTACTCTACAAACCTTTGCCCTCCAGCGAACCGTCACTGATGTTAGGAGATTGCTTTGGTGTCACCGAGGGTATTGCCTGTGGATGGCTGGATTCAGAGACCATATCCATCCACTTGAATTTCTGCTAGTGGCGCTGACGCACTAGAAAATTTGCCTTGGCTGCCATTTCCAGGAAGGAGTATCTTTTCCTCATACACAGGATGACAGGAGATAGATACGGAATCCCTCTTCTTTCGTATTTTTTAATATATGTATAAAATATATATAAAGCATATAAGTACACTTTTCAGAGTACAGCTATTTGGGGAGTAACATTTCTTTTAAAAGAAATGTAATAAAAATCCCGCTCAGGTTTAATACAGAGTGAATTAGAAGAAATAAATGTGAAATTTTACCTAAGTGGGGATTATAAAATCAAGCCCAGAAGAAAGGAGCATTCCCTCTACAGTATAAAATGGCATTGTCTTGCCTGTAGGCATTACTGCAAGCAGAGAAGATTCACCATACCAGAAATAGAGAGGCAAAAATCACCAACAAATCTACGCACTGTATTTATGGGATGGTACAAAATTCATCCCTGGCTTATGCAACTGAGACTCAGTTGAAAGCAAGGTGGAGTTGCCAGGTATTTGGACGTGAGACTATCGGAGGGAGAGGGATGGCTGTGTTGTCCCAGAGAGCAGTTAGGAGCAGGATCCTGGCAATTCAGTGAGAACGGCATTTACCTACACAGTTGCCATTAATTTCAGTTAATTCCCTAATTGCCTGACACTCTCCACCTTTGGTTTTAAGTGCTAATGTGTTCCTCCTCACTGACTTCACCCAGAGGCACAATTTTGGAAGCTGTCTTCCAAGAAGCCATCATAGACAGAGACCTTGTCAGGAATTGCCGACAGTTCCTAACATAAAAGCCCATTAAATCCCCCTGCTAATTACATACCACCACAACTTTAGTCTAAGAGCAGCTCAAATTTTAAACAGTTGGGCATCTAGACAAAGAGGCAGCAAAATAAGTTGCGCATCTGGTTTTAGTGTTATACTCCAGTAAAGTTAAAGCTTCAGTATCATCTGGAGGTACCTTTAATAATGAAAAGAAATCTTTTCCACCTTAAGTTCTACAGAAATGTCCTGGTTTGAGGAAATGACAAGAAAACACATTAAACACTGAAAGGTAAACTAGTAAACTTTTAATTTCTAGCTTTGAAGCCCTGTCCAGCCTGAAAGTCAAATATAAGACTTACCTCACCTCACCTAGAGCAGTACATAACAGCAGCTGCTTTATTAGACAGGTTCTCTCAGCTTTTCCCCCAGGATGTCCAGTTAACACTTTGCAAACGTCTGGTTCCTATCCCAACTGAAATATTTCTATTTTTAAGAAATACGTTTGTATGTGTTTATATGTATGTACAGAGAGAGACAAAGAGAACTCACATGTATCTTACGTCAAAGTGAGATAGTTTCTGCAGGAATAAAAGAATGGTCCCCATCCCTCCTCCCAAATGTAGAAATTTGAAAATCCTATGCTAAGAAAAATAAACTGGAAGGCTAAACTTCTGTGCGCTCAACAGAACCTTCCGCAAAAGATTTATGTAGCAGACTATCCCTGCTTCTCCCCTGCACGCTCTCCCTAGCACAGGGTAACAAACAGCAGCAAAGAATACTTCAGCTGGGTATTCTCAGGCTTTTTGGTCAGCACCCAAATATTCTCAAAGCAGTTTTTACCCCCAAATCAGGGAAGGCTAAGAATCTCCTTTTGCCCTTGCCTATTCTTTTGTCTCAAACACACTGTGAACACTTCTCAAAATGTAACCACGTCCTAGACAAAAGTTACAGCAGAGTTACTAAAGCATTGAGAGTGGAGATCGTGGATGATTGGTATTTCAGGATTCGGTATTTCCTAACAAGTATCTCCTTAGGGTGGGAGTACACTTTGTCCCACCTATGGCCAGCCAGTGGATTAGGGAGAAAATTTCTCCCTAGAAAATTGCATGCAGTGTAGATCACTGAACACTTTGGAAAGTCAACACATACACGACTTACATGTTACTGAGAAACCCACATGGTGATAGCTGCAAACATGTACGGGTTCAGGCATAAAATCCGTTTGCTAACATTGATTTCAGGCACAAAATCCCTTGCTAACAGAAGAATGAAGAAAACTACAACATTTTACTTGCCCGTCTCAGAGAAGCAGTAAATCGTCTATAGCAAAGTCACTAAGCAGAAGCGTAGAGGGCTGGGAATGTTAAGCAACCGCATTAGGTTATTTACCTGTTTCGGTGTCTCCTTGGCGTGCACGACAATAACAGCAGTCCATGAAGATAACATAGTTGAACACATTGAAGAGCAGACCTGCAATCCCGACAATGAGGACAAGCAGTGCTTTCTCAGTCTTCTGGGGATTGATAAACCTCTTGATTGCCTCAACGAAGATGCTAAACATCAGAGCGGTGGCAAAAACAGTGTTGCCAAAAGCTCCCAGCACATCTGCCCGGCTGAAGCCAAAAGTGTTAGCCTTGTGCCATCTGATGCGACTGAACCTAACACCGAACAAACCGATGATCATGGAGATCAAGTGAGAGAGAACAGCAAAGGCATCTGAAGCTAAGGCAAGAGAATTGCCAATGTAGGCTACTGAGATCTCAACAACAAAAAGCACGAGGCTCACCACACACATGAGGATGAGCCTGCTGCTCCTGCCCGAGTAGCGGCCCATTTCTGCTGCTCTCGTCCCCTTACTCTGAGGCGCTGGAAGACAGAGCTGTGCTAACAGCAACTCGCTGCCTGCGATTCCGCCCTTCACCTGTCAGTGCTGCTCACATGTGGGAGCCACTTTTATAGGAAGCAATAAAGCAATAAATCAGTTTAAAGGGCAGTTTAGCAAGATTTGTCATGTGAAGGCAGCCTGAAGGCTCCAGTCCTGGAGGGGTTCCACCCTCAGGAGGCTTTTTTTTTTTTTTCCCTCCTCCAAAACCAAAAATAAACTAAGGGAGACTACTGGGAGCACCAACACTTGCTACTCTACCCAACGGCACTGTCCTAAAAAACTGAATAAGGCCCAGACAGGAGGCAATAAGAAGATGCCTCAGAATTTTAAGCAGTTAGAGAAGACATTTCTTTTGCATAAAACTCTTCTCTGACATCTGTTTCAGCCATTTCTGTTCCCAGTAACTTTAGTACTGAGAAAATACTACTCCATGCCTGTGGAAGAAGACATTTGAAATCCATGTTGGGCGGACATTATTTTTAAGAACACGCTAAACGTCAGCTGCCTGTGAGGGTTGTTGAACATGTTGTCCATGGAGCAAGTTTCAAAGACAACTGAATTGATCTTCCATTTTAGCAACCTAGATTTCTTAACTGCTTGTACTTCTGGCACATTTCAACATTGCCCATGGGAATGGAGCAAAGTTGGAGGCCATTTTCTAAATGTGCAGCCAGTAGACAGGGAAACTGAGCCTTAACAATAAACCCAAAGCACATTGTTTATTTGCTGTTTAAAAAACCTGCCTATCTCAAAATCTCAAAGTAATCCTCACATGCTTGCAAGGCAGAGTCAGATTTGGGGAAAGCACACCCAGAAGTTAGGAGGGAAATAAGACCTGCAGAAGTCCTAGCTTGTACTTGGCGCCATTTCTGGAACAGAGTAAGAACCTGAAGCGGTAACTTTTTTTTGTCCCTCACTGTAGTACCTGTTGAGCTCTTGAGTGTACACGTAGTTTATGCACGCTCACAAACCGCGGTGAAGGAAACCTAGCTGCCAATAGCACACTAGGCAATATGGATGATAAGACCAGGTGCCTTCCTTGAAAAGCTTATGATCCAGTTTTTGTTTGAAATGCCCATCTGTGTACATATATACACAGTAACAAGATAAAACGGAAGGAAATTACATGCAGTACAGCCATAGAGAGATAAGATAGTAAGACTGATAACCTGAGCTGACCAACTGTCCCTGCTGGCCTTAGACTTCCCAAGGTGAATTAACTTTACGTTGAAAACTCAAACACCCACCCCTAATTTTTATTTATTTTTTTTTGCTCCCAGGGTTTCAACAGCCAAAATATTTATGTTTAAAGTCCAGTTTGTTAGAAGCCTTGCCTGCCAACAGATGTAATTTTTAACATTTGGTCATTTGTCTACCTACACACTGCAGCTGCAACTCTTGAAGATTCCCCTCCCCCCCAATTTAAGAACACCACTAACCCTGGTAGGGTGAATCAGTGGGGCTAATCACAGCATTGAAACTGGTACCTGCTCTTTTTCCTCATCATCTCCCACCTGTGTTACTACTTCTATTCCAGCTATTTCTATGGTGCTTTCTTCCGTCTTGTATTAAAGTAATGTTCAGCTACATAATTATTTTATTATCTGAACTACAAAGCATGAAAAGGGAGATTTTTTTTCCCAAGACTTATTCTCCTTTCAATAAAACAGACCAAGGTCAAACTTCAGAGCTCTCAAAAGTCCTGCCTTACACAAGGTTTCGACTACCAAACCAAGAGCTCGAGGTAAATGAAGCATTCCCTTTGCAGCACAGCTAAAATGCTCAAGTGTGCTCTATTTTGTCAATAAGGAGCAGCACCATGTTAAGGCAGTTCCCCCATGTCCCACCTTACTATGCTATTTAACCCAAATTTATCAGTACACAACTATAAGAACTAAGGAATGCTAACAGATTTACAGTTCTATTATGAACACAAAGTAGTGTCATTTAATCAACTGTAGTGTATTATTCTGATTCATATACTTATTTTCTAACAGACACAATCTACTAAGAGTCTGAAAGTTTTCATACTAGTATAATTAAGAGTATGGCTGTTTCTATAATGCTTTACACATAGCTCAGACTGTGCTTCTGGTGAAAGGATACTTGACACGGACATGTCTCTCCCAGGCAGGCATTAGCATCTCTGCGGAAGATCACCAGAGATCTGCAGCTGAGTCATCCACAGTCCAGATACTTCAAGCCCTACTATGAGCAGGAAGAAACATGCTGGGGAAAAGAAAAGGGGAAATAAAAAAAAGGGCTGGCCTTCCGTGAAACCTCTGGCTTCAAACAAACCCATTTGTAGGTTGAGAGCAACTCATTTCTAAGAACAGTGTTATCAACATGTTTACTGATGAATTTGATCCAGTCAACTGGTTGAAGGTTGGCTGTTTGTTCAAACCGATAAGGTTGCAGCAGTGTTAGAGACGGCATTTAGTTTTGCCTTTCTGTTGCTTTGTGCTATCAACAGCTTCCACATCTCATTTTTAAAATACCGGTGTTGTAGAGTGTTTCGATGGGAGCTGAAAAGTGCTCATCTATTCTTAATAATCTGTTTTGCTCTGTCAAAAAAAAGTCTTGGCACACTCCTGTCTCTTATGCCCGAGGACACTGAAGCTGTTGGTTACTGCCTCTCCCCTTGCCCTGGCAGGAGGGTGAAGCTGTAGGCAATACCTCTGAAGACTAGCCTTAGTTACCCATCATTTGAGGCTGGGAAAACACCACTCTGGTATTACTTACGCTCTTTCCCAAAGTATAATTCCAGTCAGCATTAGAGACAGCAAACCAAGACAGAAAGACCTTAGGGCCACTCTTCCGGTATGTCAACTGAAAACGAAAGATGAATGCATGCGCAGACATATCGTTCCCCAAATCCTTTGCTCATTACTACCCCTGAGACCTTGTCTATATAGTGAGAAAACATCTAGACAGATGAATGCAAGATAGATGATTTTAAGATACAACTGAAGCAAGCCCTTCAGGACTAACCATTGTCCAAGGAATATTACAGAGAATTTCCAAGTGCTCGGGCACTCTGAGCAAGCTGATCTGAAATTTTTAATAATTTTCGCACTTTTCTGTGAAAAACTGGGGTATTAACACAAGGTGCACGATCCTAAACTGGACAGGCCACTGGTTCAAATTTAATATTCAAAATTTTGACTAGGAAGGCTGACCACGGGAATCTGGGCAAAAGCAAATGTTTTGCGTGCTTTTGAAAAGCAGAGAAGCCTGAAGATCCGGGAACAGCACTGTAAGTCTCCTGTATGCTTAAGACTTCTAGACTATTGATGCTACATAAAAATAGGGTTTTGGAAACAGGCAGCCATGTAGTATCGTCCCAGAAAGAGTTTGGGGAGGATCTTACTGGTCTAACTTTTAAATTGCCAAATTTTCACTCAACTCTTTTCAGGGAAAGGGGTTTATGTAGACAGCTTTCAAAGATACAGGAGAAAAAAGTAACAGATTAAGCATGTGTCATCCAAAAGTTATTTTATGCCAGGGCTATCTTTTTTTTTTTTAAAGTCAATCCTACAGAGCGGGAGTAATTTTATTTTTAAAATAATTTAATAACTCTGCAACATTCAGCCTTCTCTGCTAAAGCAACATATAGTAAGTGCAGGAAAAGCAAAAAGGTTTTATGAAACATGCTAAAATCTTTAGCACTGAAAATACCTCTCTTCAGATTGCCTTTGCATTACTCATTGCAGTATCACTGTGAGACAGCTATAAATGCCAGTTTGTAAGATAAGAGAAACAGGGCTTTGCAAAATACCTGCAAGAAATGGCATTCACCTGCATCTTGCTAACAACATGGCATTTAATCTAAGATAGCCTTTCAAACTTGTTTTACGATGGTGTGAAAACATTCCTTGAAACACCTGGCTCCAGAGGGAGTTTTCAAAGAGGGTAGCATTTACCATGCCTACAAGTTCCAGCAAGTCTGTACTGAAAAATTGAAAAATTTGAAGGCAAAATTAAAAGCACATGTTTTATCTACAAAGTTTACGTCAGCACACTCAACTTTACCGTACAGTGTTTATGACATTCTCTCCAATCTTTCAGGCATTTTCTCAATGTACAAGAAAATATATGCACCAAAATGGAAAAAAGACATGAGCAAAGGATATCTATCCTCCCCATTAAGCAACACAGAAAAAAACCAACCAAAGCATATTACAGCTCACAATACATGTTTATTATTAGAGATGTTTACAGAAAAGTCTGTGAATTACTGCTAGCCTAAGACTGACAACTGGGGGGTTTTATGGTTTATGGCTTTGCTTTTTGAATCATTTAAAAAGTCGCAAAACTGATTAAGTTTGGGGGCTATTTCAGTCTTATTAAAAAAAGGTTCAATTCACAGATAAAGGAGAAGGTGCTTTCACTAGTAATTTAGTAACTACGACCAAATAGGGTGTAAAACTTGGCAGGGTTTTTGCCGCAGACACATCTTGCCCCACACTGCAGTTCATGGAGAGGCTGAAAAGGTATGCAGAGGCTTTTTGCTCCCATAGAGGGGGCACCAGGCTCAAGATCTTGATCCCTGAAATAAAAGCATATTCATAAATAAATACCTTTATTTAAAAGTGTATTGCAATAAAGTATATTATACATAAAATCTCAAAAGCACACTAATTAGTCTGAAAGTTTCAGAACTAAGGGAGTAAATATATTCAATTACCCAGGACAGCAAGAGCCCAGGGTGAGGACTGTACGTCAGTGTTATACCCAGAGGCATCTTACATTCCTATTTTATATTCAAAACATATTGATTTTGATCTTGGTAGATACTCTCCACTTCAGTTATATTTTACCTGGCAGTGGTCTTCTTGATCCAATCCTCACACTCAATTTCCCCACAAAAAGGGATTTGTACAATCTGAAGGCCGGGAGGCATGGAGAGAGAAGAAAAACAACCAGTCATACATCTAAAAAAATCATCCAGAAGATTCCTAAACCTTAAGATTTCATATACACTCAAAGTGGGAAAAGTTGCGATTGCCACAATTAAATTTTAATAGCTCTTTGTCATCAGAGAAATAGATAAGCACAGTCATCCCTCTATAGTGCAATATAGAAAAACCTACACAAACCCAAAGCAGCATTTAAATCAAGTCAGGGTGCTGATTTTTTTTTTTTTTTTTTTTTAACCCAGTGTATCTTCCTTCTGTGGAAAGTATAAATACTGTCTTCTCCCGAAATACTCTCTTTTTCAGGAAAATTTTAAAACTTTCAAACCACAGAACAAATGCTTGCTTACATACTGCAAGACAGTGCTTTCCTAATGAAGTTTCCATTTTAATTCCATGACTGTGAATTTTCATATTTTCTGAACAAGACAAGGACATACATGCTTTAAGAAAACAGAATTGCCAATAGCACATTTTTCTGGGGGCCTGGGGGAAGTGGTGCGTATTTTCCTGCTGTTTCCTTCAGTTAGATTAACTGAAGAAAATGGAGAAAGTTGAAATTATAATCTCATACACTCTTCTCAATACTCCTCTTAGCTGTTATACCAAATCTCTTTTCCCAAGTTTTATATTCCATTTTACTGGGGTTTTTTTTTTCATTTTTAATGGATTTTCACAGTGAAAATTCTGTTTATGAATAAAAAGTAGGATTACTGTTAAAAAGACACCCTCAACACACATTTGAGCACACACGTAATGCTAATAGCTGAGGGTAACAAAAGCTAGTAAATTCAGCTGTCACAGTCATTTTAATTCTATCCAAACTGCGAATAAGGTTTGCTTATCTATGGCTTTCTTTCACCAAATTTACATTCTTAGTGCAAAACTCCCAATTTGCCTTGAACTGGAACACACCTTCATTAGACTTCACTTTATAGCTTCACTTTCTTGCAACTGAAAAAAGGAACTACTACCACTCTACTATATTGTTCTTGCATTAATCTTTTGTTAGTTAAATGAAACTTTGTTTAAATACCTGTGCAATTATTCTTAAGAGTTTCAACTAAAATTTGCATGCAATTTAAAAGAACACAGAAGCAGTCTGCATTTTTAAAGACCAAATAGCCTATGCTGCAATTATAGTAAGGGGAAAACAGCAACAGGAATTAAGCAGGAGTACTTCATCTTACAAATTTTCGTCTTAAACAGTAGTTAGTGCTAACATAGTGTAATTTCAAGAAATTACAGAATACATATGCTATAAAATTTTTCCCATATAACATATATAGGTAGTGAAATAGTCAAAGAATGACACGTCATTTTTTCCAATTCGGATATGCTGATTATAATAAACTTATAACACCTAAGTACCAAAGTATCCAACTTGGAACGTAAGAATATTGTTTCACATTTCCAAGTTTATCTACATTATAAACTAGATTATATTAGAGCTGTAAGCATAATACAAATAGGTTAATTCTCTTGGCCCTCTCTAGAATCTAGCTGGAGACAACAGTGAGTGCTGGACATTGAAGACCAGGCGTTTTATCCTCTCCATCGGCAGAAGGCATCATTTGGAACCTCTGCAGTAGGAGAAGAAAGGGGGTTCTATAGTATTTCATCAAAATTAAAGGATAATAATTTATGTGCATGTGCAAATACAGAATTAACTTCACATTCCATTCCTGCTCTTGGAATGAGCTTGACTCTTTATTTCAGTTTATTTTTACATACAAGTTTACTGCATCTCAAGATTGTTTTTTAAGAGCTTATGTCTTCCTCAACTGTTTCTTTGTCTTGAAGACAGTCAAGCATAGCTTCAGAGTGCTTGTTTAATTCAGAAGTGCAAGATACATGATGGCACATCTTGAAATCACAATATACGGGAGGAGTAGTACTAGTTGAACATCTATATAGAACACAATTATTTGTTAAGCAAAGACTAAAGACTTTTGTTTTTTAAATCTACCACCAGAATCATCAGATGATTTAGAGACACTTGCACCAAAGAAATGATACTTTGCACTCAGTAGGAAGAGCCCAAAGCTGTTTGGAAACAGAATATTTCACGCTTGTATTTAGTTCCGTAGAGGAAAATAAGGCAGTACTACTATTATAGCACCTATGCACAGAATGTCTAAAAACTCTATAACCTCGACTTCATAAGCAGCTAAATCAGTCCCTCCTTTGAAGTTCATAATTATTCCTTTAAATCTTGTTATAAATTGAATTTAAGTGCAATAGAAATGCAAGAAAAGAGTGTGATGGAAGGTCGAGCCTAGCCAAGAATAACTTAAAATTATTTTTGAAGTTAACAAAAGTACTATGAATTCTAGACACCTGTGCACTTTCCATCAGAAATTTTGAAATTTTCAGAGTAGATCTAATTGGTACACATAAAACCCCTGATCTCTCTTTATGAAATACATAGCCTTAATGATTGATCCTGGGGATCCTACTACTTGAACACGTTAATCTAAATACATGAACAATTTCACAAGCTGAGATTTGTGACAGAATTTCAGGGTTAAGAATTTCTGTCAGAGGATCTCTGAAAAAGAAGCAGCAGCTGAATTTGCTACTGAAGACTTAATCTCTCACCTAAAGTTCAAATACTTTGCCAGAACTTTAAATTTTTCACAGATCTCTAGATCAGTAGAGCTCAGTCATCCACATTATGGGTTATTCTTACTATGAACCCAAGGAGGCTTCTGACTTGCAGTAATTCTCAACGAACCCAATGGCTTCTACTCAGGTCATAAATGGAAAACTTCTTTGACGTAAATAGCATGTACTTTAAACTCTTACTTGGACCCTATTACAAGATTTGACAAGTGGTTTTCACTGTTTGCATTAGAATAATGACAATAAGTTCATCTTAATCTGAATAAAATATTTACATTAATCTCTCTGAAAAGCACTTTCTGATAAAAATGTAACACTTTAAATGCAAATTACCAAACTGCAGCATTGTAAGTCACTTCAAGACACCCTGTCACCTCTGGCATAGCACTAAATTTTGAATGGCGATAGCCTGAAACACCGTATTTAGTAAATACTATATTTTAGCAAAAGAAGAAAGCACTAGATTTTGGGAAAGCTAATTTATTGTTGTGCAGCTCTACAGGAGAGGCTTCATCTGCTTGTGAGGGGAGAGTTCCATAAAAACCACAACAGTGTTTATATATAAGCTTTGATATTTCTAGCTCCTGATTATTCGTATGGGACAGAAAGCACGTGAAAGCTTTTACTGGGATAGAATGAAATAAATTCCCTTACCTTTCCGGAATCAAGCTCTTTTTGAAAGTCCTCCATAGTATTGGCCACCACCATATGACTTTTTAGGTCCTCAGAAGCTCTAAGAAAAGGAAAAAAATATTCAGTCAGGGCAGATTTATGCACATAACCTCACTGGCCAAATGAACTAAGTGTTCAGAGTCAGTCAAAACAAAAAAATTACAAGAGAAGCTATATATTCATTTGAATCTTCCTGATCAGGTTATGTCTTTCTACCACTTTTGTCCTCAAAGAGATAAAACTTTGATTAATTGCCGATGGGGTGTTCTCCAGGTTGCTGCACATCTCACCACGTTAATTCACATTGTTGTGCGTATCAGTTAAACACTGACCAGCTATAGATAGAAACAGGTAAGTACTACAGATGTAGATTTTTTTTTTTTTTAATTATGTTCTAAATCTAAATAGCAAAATGCTCTTTAACTAGGTAAAAATATTCTCCTTGTAAGCAACTTTGATCACCATAGAAAAAAAGTAGGAAAACTCATCTGCCGTGGTGCTGGATCAGCACCCTGTTCTTTCTCAGTGTGCTTACAAACAACAATTTGCAATGACAGACGTGCAAAGGTTTTTGGCATATGCAATAAGTGCAAATAACAGTTCCAGAAGCATTTGATTGCTTATAAGAAAACAATCCTATGAAAGTCAATAGGATATAGGGTCCTAAAATACAATTCTGAACACAGAACTTCAACTACTGAAGTTTCTTAGACAACTTTGTATCTTTCAAAATTCCCTACCAAAAGCATTTTTCAGGAATGAATCCTGTGCATTATTATCCCATGAACAATTTATGGGTATTTGTTTATTAATACTTCATGTGAATTCATGGAAGTATTTTTTAAAATAAGTTCCCAACTTTTAACGCTTCATAAGCGCAACAGGAAACGTCAATCACTGTATGTTTCAGAGGCAGAAAAATGAAATGTCACAAACAGAAAGACAGGCCTAACCTGTATTTCTCCATAGATGAACCAATAATGTGAGAAATTCGTCTGATAGGTAAAGTGCATCTGTGATTAGCACAGCCATTTACTGTACCTCTCAATTTACCTGTTGTAAAGGTTAGCATGGATCTCCTCCAAAATCTGCTTTAGTCTATCTTCTGCTTCATGTTCAGAAAAGGTCAGCTTCTGTCCCGTATCTCTCCTAACAGCTACAAACTGTTGGCTCTTCATGTCTCGTGGTCCCACTTCAACCCTGACTGGAACACCCTTTATTAAAAAAAGTCAGAAGTTGTGATGAATAAGTCATTCTCAGAAGGGTTCATTTTTTCCTCTTTTTTTTTTTTTTGTTTTGTTTTGTTCTAAAGCCCAGTCTTAATATTGAATTGCTTTACACATTTAAGTTTCTTTGAAAAAAATCAGCATGTATTCCACTGCCTTTTTATGCATTTCTGTCTTTCCCATCCACACTCTCTTCACTTGTGCATTACACCTTGCTCCAACCTTACTTCACTAGCTTGGAGACTGCATCTGCACCAACATGAAAGTAATACTAAGACAGTTAAAGCACAACTGAAACTACACTAAGACAGTTATCCCAGATAGTGCAAATCCAATTTTCAAAGTCTGAATGATGAGGACTTTTCTATAGTCATTTTAATGTTCTAGTTCACCCAATAATGCCTTTTAATTCTGCTTTCACAGAACACTTCCAACTGTATGAAAAGCAAATAGCAAAAGTTAAGTATAGCCCTAATATCAACATTAATTGCATAGAATATTTGACTACAAACAGGGCATTGCTTTATTTATGTAAAGCTTTTATGCTTCATAAACTTTGGTGATAAGAATTATGTAATTGCTCATCTCCCATACACCATCAGACAAAAAGAGCTTCCATTTTACTAGTCAGTTAAGAGTCTAGTGAGTCTAATTTATTTTCTCTACAGCCTGCTAAAACGTGTCCCACGCTGTACACATTCTTTCACATGAAATGAAGAGAGTAAGCACGAATGCATTTTGGTGGGTGGTTTTGGTTGGTTGGGTTTTTTTTTTCCCCCAAGGGAAATCTAATCAGTAAGGTAAAAAGCTAAAAACATTCTACAGTGTTCAACAGGTGAACAGGAGAATCAAAGACATTTACGCAAGCTTCCTACGCATTTTGTGCTCTGGAATCTCTTTAAGTTCACAGCTTCCAAATGATTTCCTATACCTCCCCACTCTCATTTATGCTAAAAAGATGAATAATATAGTAAAATCTGTCTGAAGGGTGAAATATCTACTCCTACATTAAAAGCTATTCAAAACTGTTACTAACAAGCTATTTAACATGAACATTGTAGTTTATGACATACGAAAACCTGTCTCCATCATTAAAACTCTGCAGAAATTATCTAGTATTTCTAACTGTAATACGACATTCCAGTGAAAGAAAGATGCCTAATGGTCATGTAGGAAGACTTCCTGAGAAAGAGCAATGGAACTACCACACATTATAAAACAAGTACCAATGACTTGGCTCTTTTTGGAGGCAACATCAGAAATCTGCAAAGCTGAAAAGTACAGGAGGCAAAATACTTCCTGGTTCATTCTTGTACTTCTTACTCCAGTACCCTTGTATTTTTTACCCTATGAAATTCCTTATCAGTACTCAATAAAATGAGTACGCTTTGTCTGCAATTACCCTGAAGATGCAGTTTACATATTATGCTGGACATATTAGTAGATTTTATGAAAAACACCATGTTTGCCCCATGCTGTGCCTCCTTGATAAACCTAATTTTATTTTAAAAGTCTCCCAACATGGATTCATAGTATTAGAGCTCCATTTAAAAAAAAAATATAAGATTACACAAAGGGAAGAGAACTTGGGACACTGTGGGAACTTTCAACAACTCAGGGAGCTTCTATCATCTTACACTGAAGATTAACACACTGAAGCTAATTTCAAATTCAGAACAAAAATATGATCCCATAACATCACTCAATACATTATTCAATTTCTAATTACCATTGTTTCATTCTGCTCAGTATTTTTGTTTTACAAAAGCCTCTTATATATGATGAAGCAGAACTGTTCTCGTCAACTACTATATAAGGGGGAACACAGTAATTTTGGAAAAAAAAAAAAATTGCTCCCTTCTTTGTTGACACTGCACAGGTTTGTCTTCCCTGTTCCGCTGTGAGCAAAGAAGTCACTGTTGTGTCCCTGGAAACACTTAAGTGTTAGTACAAATTTTTAAATGTGCAAGTAATATGTACTATTAATTTCATTTCCTCAGTACATAAAGTGGAGACTTGGAAGTTCAAAAACTGCTAATGACACACAAATTCTAGCAAACAGAGCAAGTCTCAGAAAACATCTTTTCTTCATTTATTAATGAAAGGGATCACTGATTATCAGGCAGCAGTTCTTCATTTAGAGACCATATCTGCCTTCAGAATACAATGCACGCGTAACATGCCTCATAAATAGTCCCCGCATATAAGCTTCAAAACACCTCCTGGAAAGAAATGTACCTTAAGTTCCCAGTGGTTGAACTTCCAGCCAGGTGAATAGTTGTCTCTTAAATCAGCTCGTACACGGATATTAACACTAAGCAGCCTATTACGATACTCATTACATTTCTTCAATAAAGCCTCTTTGTCCTCTTCAGAAAGGGAATTTGTGATACCACAGGGAATAATTACAACCTGCAATACAACATGACGTGTACTTTATGTTATTAAAAAAAAAATAATCTCCTAGTTACTATAAAAACTTAAAAACAATATTGTGGCTCTATGTCCCAGTAATTTCTTACAAGTTCTCAGAAGTAAAGGGTACATTTCCCTTTTCATCCAAATGATACAGATAAAATAATTTTAAATGGATAGACTATTAAAGAGAGCTTATCCACCACAAGTACCCTAATGATTTGTATTCATTTTATACAGCATGCTCCGTAATTACAACAGCTCCTGTCCTATGTTATGTCTCCCAGGTGCCTAATATGAAATGCTCATGAATTCCCAGACAGAAAAGGAAACAAAATGGTAGTTGACATCATTTTTACACACCTGAACACAGGCTACTCGAGGTGGAAGCACCAATCCCATGTTATCTCCATGAATCATTGTCATCACACCAATAGTTCGAGTTGTAATGCCCCAGGAATTCTGATAAGCAAACTGTTTTTCTCCTGGTTTCTTGGGATCTTCAAATACAATTTCAAACATCTTTGAGAAATTCTGCCCTAGATGATGTGATGTTGCTCCCTGAAATAGTTGCACACAGAAAATTCTACTCAATGGATAGTTAGGTCTATCAAGCATCAGTTTAAGGCTTTTATCTTACTGTATTCACTGAAAAAAACACATTCTAATAAATACCTGGATAGCTCTTCCACTGGCAGATATAAAAGCCTCTACAGTGGTTGTATAATCACCCCCAGCGAATTTCTCCTTCTCTGTCTTCCTTCCTTTCACAACAGGTATTGCTAGGAGATCTTCATACACTTGAGCATACAGATCAAGTATCTGCATCACCTATGATGAACATATTGTCTTAAGGATTACTCAGTAGTTTGCATTTGCTAAATCATGAAATATTTTTACATACCAGAGTCTAAAATCTTAAAAATTTAACACTTTCTCAAAATTGTGATTAGAAAGTAAGATTTCTTCAATTGCTTTAAACTTTGACTGTTATTTTCTAGGAATCAAATAGCAACAACTATAAACCATGACAGAAAACAAGAAGAGTCGCTACAGAAAAGCCAGTCCAATGGTTATACTGACTTCTAGTTTCCACCTAAAAGTCTGAACACCTGCCAAGTAAATAAAGATATGCCACGATACTCAATGGAACAGCTGTGTTTTGGGCTGAGGAAGTGTTAAAATTTCTAGCAGTTAACATGTGAATGCATTATTTAGATTTTTAAGGAAAACAGTTTTTTTTTAAAGAATTTTTAAGGAAAGCAATTTTTAAGGAAAGCATTCTTTATATATCACACTCTTCAAACTCCCCATATAGTTTGAAGAGACTAAAGCCTCAGACATGGGTTACATCTGAGAAAAAAAAAATGGCTTCTAGTACACTTGGCATTTTTCATAAGGTCTCCCAAAGAAAAGGAGGACTTCTATGAGGGCCTAGTAAAAAGATTTGTTTGTGTTGCTATGGAGTAAGGTAACTTTCTGAAAGCAAAAGTACCAGTGCATTTCCTTTTTACCTCCTCTGCTGCTTCTTCGTATGTTGCAAATGCTGTGTGACCCTCTTGCCAAAGGAACTCACGAGTGCGAAGGAAAGGTTGAGGATGTTTGAACTCCCAACGCTGGAGGCGAAGGGAGCCGGGGGGGGGAGGGAGGGGGATAAAAAAATTGAACACCACGATTAACAATGAAGTGTCAAATTCTTGTTAAAAATAATGTTTATAAATAAGTATTAGAAAATTCTGAATAAAAAGTCAACCATTCACAGATTGCTACTTAAACAATATAATCCACAATATATATTGATAAAGTGTGTTTTATTAAAAACAGTGAGAAAAACAAATCACATAAACCACATTCATACTTTTGCCATGAAATATGTGCTGTCATCAGTATCATCATGCCATGTCCACATAGAATAATTGTCCTACACTGCACTTATGATACAACAGTTACTGAGAAATCGTGTACAGACATACCACAACATTGCACCACTGATTAAGCTTGATAGGAAGATCCCTGTGTGACTGCACCCATTTTGCATAGGCAGGATACATGACTGTAAAAAGAAAGCAGCTTTGGGTCTCTGCACAATACAGCCAGTTTATGCCAAACCTTTCTTTTTGCTACATATAAGTTTAACATTCTCTGCTGTGAGAACTATGCTTTTATGTTTAATTCTCTTTAAAACATATTTTTTGCCTTAACACATAATATTTTCACTGAAAGAAATACTTTCACTTTGTCCTGTGTCTCTGCAAAATAGCTTGCTTACTGCTGGTCAAAGTACAATCCGAAGCTTAACATCTAATGACACTATGTTTGAGTCACTGGCTTAAGAGTATGTAAATACATCTAGGTTCACTAACAGAAATTCACTGGCCTCAAGGTTTCAGGATGCTATACCATACCTGATTCAATTAAAAACTCATCCAGCCTTACATCTTAAAATGTTTGTTTAAAGTACTCGGAGGAAATTTTAATAAAAGCTAGTTTCACAACTACAGTCAAAGTACATGCAAAACTGAAGTGAATTATGACATGAAGAAATTTTCTTATAAACAATATAAAAAACCCAACCAAATATGTTTTTCAGGCAAAGCAAGTCAGTCTTCAGGATATTAATGGAAAAATTCCTAAAGTGTACATTTCCTAGAAAAGTCCATTTAGTGGACTATAGTGTTGCGACATTAGCTATAAGCAGCAGCAAGTTTAGGAAATTTTGATAAGGAGTTATAGAAAACGTTCTTAAAAACGGGTTTCCACTTTTCAAAAGGGACTCGTCTGTCAGCTACACTACACCTGTAACTGTTTTCTTTACAGCCAAACTGTATGAGAAGAGGTCTACCTGTTTCACTTGTGGGACGGACAGCAATTGGCTCAGCCAGATCTGTTTTCCCAGATCTTGTGACCCAAGCAACCTAAAGGAAGGAAAAAGAAAAAAGGGAGAGGCAGAAAAAAAACAACAAACGAAACAAGTTTCAATAAAAAAACCCCCTTACTTTCATACTCAGCTGCAGACTAAGTGCTTGGGTTTTTTTGCACTCAGATTAAAACAAAGTTTTGAAGTGTACCTCAGGAGCAAAATCAGCAATATGAGTCTTCTCTTTCTCTAGGGCAGCCTGGGACACAAACATGGGGAAGTAACAGTTTTCCACTCCAAGCTTCTTGATCTCTGCATCGAAGAAGTTCTTGATAGCTTCCCAAATAGCGTAAGCCCAAGGACGAAGAACATAACAGCCACTCACATCATAGTATTCAATCATCTCAGACTTTGTGATCACCTTTCAAAAGATTATTTAGATAATGAAGTTTCAATTTCATACACAAAAAACATTCAGTGATTCAAGCGTGTGGCATGCAATTCAAGAATTTATTTAAAGTCTTTGTGCTCAAAAAGTTAGTGAAGATATACTTTGAGATAGCTTTTGTTACCTATAATTAGAGAAGTTAAGCAGGAACATTAAGTTTAATAATAGATCTGAATAATGTAAACACTTAACTAAAGCTGAATCTCATGAATTCAATAAAGACAGTAGCTAATTTCCGGGAAGCAACAAACTGCACTTTTGTAAGAAATGTCTCTAGCTCATCTCAGAAAAGATTTTTATTCTTTAGGGTATAGGCAAAAATTATACTAGTGAGAGGCAATGTGCACCACTGATATCTATTTACAATCTTTCATAAGTAGGCTAATCTGAAATAATCTCCACTCTGATTGTTTTTTGAACCTCATGAGCCAGCAAATTCATTCAGTATCAACAGATACTAACTTTTGGTACACATCATCTTGAGGTAAAATAAAACTCACAAGCCTCTGAAATTCCTATCACTTCATTGAAGTTTTGCAATTTTAATGAAAAAGGAATTCATATATGAATTAAGAAAATCATATATATGTATATATATGTATGTATGTATATATGGAGGGAGGGGTGAAATGGTCGACACTCATCCTTTTTACAGTTTCCTAAATTTATTCAGCTCTCCAATCCAGGCACTTCTATTTAAGACCATGATAGCTATGTAAGAAACAGAAAAGAGGAAGTACTTTGGTTTGTATTTAAAACAAACAAACAAACATAGACACAAGATAAAATATAAATCCATTTATAAGAGAATGAAATAATTCTTCCATTCAAAATGATGTGCACTTACCTGAGAGAACCAGTCTGCAAGATTTTCTTCTTTTTTAGCTTCTAGACCCAGCCTACGGTATTAGGAAAGAACCAGATTTGTGCTGTACAGCATTTAGCAGTGAAATTTATCCTAATCTTTTTTCTTTTGTTTGGGGGGGGGGACACACACGACAATGACGGAGGACGGGGATGGGCAGAAAGAGGGAGGCATGGAACAGAGTATTTTAATTTTACTTCATAAAGCTAACTTTTCCCACATTTTTTTCTGACAGTTCAGTATGTATTGGCTAGTAGGAATTGCTAGTATTTCCTTACCTTGGCTAACAACAGTATTTCATAAAAACAGCTCCGTTTCTTGTCTATTGTTTGAACCCTTCTAATTTGCACCATGGTTGCATCAAAGAACCACATAATGATGCATTAAAAAACCCAAGCACCTCCAGTAAAAACCTAAGATTAACCAGATCGTGTGTAAGCTGTTTTACTCTATTTTAAAAATTTCTTACCTAGCCAGTCACTACAATTTCAGGAAACATATGCAACTTGAATTCACCATTCACGTGAACGTCAGTCACACTGTTTAAGACAGAAAACTGACTCTACCATCAAAATAAAGATAACCAGTAAAACTACAAGATCCTAAATAAGGCTAAACTCACCAGACTCAAATAACAGTAGACAAAAGTAAAGTTTTTATATGTCTACAAACAGAGAGTTTTAGGGATGAAAAATGCATTTTTCTGGCATAATTTCTATGCAAAATAACCACATTTCTGTCTCTAACATGATTTATGTATCTGAAACAGGAAATAAGTAGTGCTGCTTAATACATGCTGTGGAATGACTTCTAAACTTTCAGGGTGGGAGCAGGAGAGGGGATGCACAGCAAAAATTGGAGCGGGTCCAGAGGAGGGCCACGAAGATGATCAAAGGGTTAGAGCACTTCTGTTACGAGGACAGGCTGAGAGAGTTGGGGTTGTTCAGCCTGGAGAAGAGAAGGCTCTGGGGAGATTTATAGCAGCTTTCCAGTATCTGAAAGGGGCCGACAAGAAAGCTGGAGAGCGACTTTTTACAAGGGCATGTAGTGATAGGACTAGGGGTAATGGCTTCAAACTGGAAGAGGAGAAATTTAGATTAGATCTCAGGAAGAAATTTTTCACTCTGAGGGTGGTGAGACACTGGAACAGGTTGCCCAGGGAAGTTGTGGAGGCCCCATCCCTGGAAGTGTTCAAGGCCAGGTTGGATGAGACTTTGGGCAATCTGGTCTAGTAGGAGGTGTCCTTGCCCATGGCAAGGGGGTGGGAATTAGATGATCTTTACGGTCCCTTCCAACTTAAACCATTCTATGATTCTATGATCATCAGTGGAGGGTTCTACCATCAACAACAGCAGTGCCTTGATCTGGGTTGGAAACCATGGTACAATGAAATATGCATAAGAGGGTTTTCTTCTCCAGGGTTTATGCTGGGCAAGACAGAGCAGCACGTTTGCAAAAGCAAATAGCAAAGCGTAGCAAGTTCTCAATGATAGTAACAGTACCCACAGCAACAAAGTGTGCACACTGCTTTATGCTTTCTACAGGCTAGGTAGAATTTTCCTCAGTAGGATGCTGAGGTACAACTAACATTAAATAAACTTTGTTAACTTGCTTTTGTCTTGATCCTGAATATGAAAATGAACAGTTATTTTGCAAATGTCCACACTTTCAAGTGAAATGAGAAACCTGTAAAACTCTAAATCTGAATAGAAGTAAACAGTTGAGGTTTCTAGCAAATAGATTAAAGATTGCATCTTTACCTCGTTTGTTTCTTAGGGCCTTGACCCTCTCCTGATCCATTTGAGGAGAGCTCATTACCACTCTGTCCTTGCAAAGGTTCTTTTTTGGGGCCATCATTTTGCTTCTGTTGCTTACTCTGCTTTTCAGACTTGTTCTCTTTCTCCTTCTTCTTCTTGTCTTTGTCATCAGTGCCACTAACAGAAACTGGTTTATAGTCCACTCCTGCAACAGACTTATACTGGGCCTTCAATTGAAGAAGTTCCTTAACAGCTGCATCTACCTTTTCCTTGAAGAACCAAAAGAAAAAGAAAAAAGACATTTATACAGAATCACAGGAATAAAATGGCTCTACCAAAAAAATGAAACGGATCTATGTATTGCATTGTGAACACCCATACAGTGTTAGGGGGGGAAAAAAAAAAAAATCCTATAAAGGCCAATACGTAAATGCATTAACATTTTAAGGACCATATCTGACAGGAATAATTTTAAAAGTACATTTCAGATCTCAGAATTCAAATGCTGCCTATTCTAAATATACATTTCTAATTCCCATAATCACACTGAATTTAAAATCGATTTTTAGATTTAAATACATATATTACATTTTTATATTACAGTATTTTTTTACCTTTTCTGCTTTTTCTGCTTTCAATTTCCTAACTTCATCTCCTTGAAGAGCTACTTTGCTAAACAGGGCTTTAGCTTCAGGTGTGTCTGGACTACTGGGTACCGTGTTTGATGCCTGAGGCAAAGCACCTTGAGCTACTGGTGGATGTCCTGGCTTGTAGTCCTGCCCAGTCTTTTCCTTGTAGTCAGCTTTTAGAGAAAGAAGGAGTTTTACTGCTTCATCTATTTCATCCTATATGGAGGACAAATAGCAAGATCTACTGGTGAGAATTAAAGACAGAACTGACAAGAAGTATTCATTTTCAGGCTAAGAAAACAAAATTTCCATCTAGTAATAAACAGTGCTTCATAATTAGGGGAGGACTCAAGTCATAGCTCTATCCCCAAGCAACAAGAGTATGTTTGAGAGCTGCCACATTATACCAGAATATTCCCCTAGTCCACCTGGCGAGCTACAACCTGTTAATAATTGCAGCACAATCTACACTGAAAAATACAATAAACTGTTTTAGAAAAGGACTTTAAAAAAAAAATAAATAAAAACAACTCAACACCAAAACCAATTCTGCAAGGTAGAAATATAGGTGGAAAAAATGAGCAGCTCCTGAAAACATGCAAGTTTGTCTCATTTTCTTTTCCACAACTATCACTGAACGTGTCAAGTTTTGAAAAGTCTTGCTATTGTTGCAGTACACTAGATTACTTTTATCTTCACTTGTCCCAAATATAGCAAGAAAAAGTAAAATACATTAAAAATGTTTGCAGGGTTAACATCTGCCATGCTTGTGCCTATTCATCTAGATGTGAGAAGTTAAGTTTGACTTTCTACACCAGTCGAATTTAGAATTACAAATTATAAATTCTCAGAGCCAAGAAAGTATCTAGCATCAGAGTAGCCTTGTGTGGCATTATCAGAACATGCAAGTTTGATGGCTAAGCTATGACCCGGACATAAGGGAGTTTAGTAAACTGATCATTACTTGGTAAAAGATTTCCCCCCAGTGGCAAAACATGGCAAGAATTACAATTGCTTACTCTCTATTTACTATTATACCTTAGAAGCTTTCTCTGCTTTGAGTCTGCGTACCACTTCCCCTTGTTCAGCTACATTATCATAAAGTGCTTTGCCATCCACTAAGCTACAGGATGCCAAGTTACTGCAGCATACAGAAGATGGAAGTGTAGTAGAAGGTATACAAGGAGGAGCTGAAGGTGGATTTCCAGGCTTGTACTCTTGACCTGTCTTTTGTTTATATTCTGCTTTTAGATTTAAAAGAATTTTCACAGCCTCATCTATTTGCTCCTGAAGCAAGAAAGGAAAAACAGCAGTTGCAGATAAAGATAGAAACAACAGAGATGCAACACAATAGCTAAGATAACATAACCTTTACTAGAACAGCATTAACACAGCTGTTGTAATACAACTTCTAGAGCTAACTTGTTCGTATAAGTTGTCACTATTGAGTTCTGTGGTAAAACTTTTTAGCCACAATACCTACAAGTTGCACATCAAAGGACCTGATTAGGCAGTATACTTAAGTACTGACTTCTGTGCCATGAAAGCTTTCCCTTTAGGCAGCTTAGTTCCCTGCAGTTACAGCAGTCTGTGACTTTGTACGCTGGAGAATGGGAACAAATACTCAGACTCTGAACAAGGAATGGTTCCCTGGCCACTATCTATTTACTGCCAAATTTATTATTGCTATTTTAGCTTTCAAGTTACAGCCCTTTTTTCAAGTTACTGCCTATATTCTGCTTCATTATCTTGTATCACTAAAAAAAGAGAACTTGTTTATTTATTTTCCAGGTTCTCCATGCACTATCACAGAACTCATGAAGTCAGCCATATCAGCTTAAGAGAATTTGGGAAAGCACTTCATGGAATTTGAAAGTACTTTCTTATATTTTGTTCCTCAAGTTTCACAAAACCTGTGATTAGGTTTTAGTCTAAACTGAAACTATTGTTCCACTCAAGTATTCACTGCTATTACACCTTTGAAGCTTTCTCCGATTTAAGTTTGCGGACCACTTCGCCTTGTTCAGCTACTTTGTCGTATAGAGATTTGCTGTCTACTGGACATGGGGATGGAAGAGTAGGAACAGGAGAAGACTGAGGAGGGACAAAGACCACAGGTGGGCTTCCGGGTTTGTACTCCTGGCCTGTCTGATGTTTATATTCTGCCTTTAGGGATAAAAGGACTTCCACAGCAGCACCTATCTCATCCTGAAAGAGAAAGAGTAGAAAGAGGAAGAAAGACAGAGACATAAGACTCTGAAGTGCACCTTCAATACTTTTATGAAAAGAGCTGCAGTTTATGTGCCCCTTATTCCATTTTCTTAACTATTTAGTAGAGTTGTTCAGAGTTTTCTCTACTAGTTTTCTACTTTACCAAAGTAACTCCTAATAGTCCTAAATAAAATTATAACAATAAATTATTTAATTCTTCCCATTTATTTAGATTTTATGGTGCCACCAAGACACTATTATGAACAGCATTTAATCACCAGGCAAAGTGTGTTATTTCCCATCTTGTCTTGCTCCGTTAGAAAGAACAGAAAGAAAACAGCTACTAGTAACTATGTTTTCTATGCTCAGCTCCAGACAAGAAGGGGTTTCAAAAATACCCATAATATCTGAATCTTTACTTTCTTTTTTCCTTTCTGAATTTGTTTTTATTTTGTTTTGTTTTTAAGGTCTAAATAGCAACAAGTCAATCTTATGAAGTCACATGATTTGACCATATTTAGTTAAATACATAAATAAATAAAAAAATACTGCAGGACATTTCAACCCCAAGGACAAGATTTCGATACTTAATCAACTCATCCTGTCCACATTTCAGAACGGCAATCTAAGAAATATAGGAATTTACTTGCATCTCTATGAATATTAACACAATCTTTGTCATACATATCTAGCTAAAAGGTAAGTACTGGAAAACACAAGTCTTGACAGAACAGAGCCCAGTCCAAATGATGATCACTATGAAAACAGATCCATAAGCACCCATTGACCAGACAGAGGACAATGGGCTATGCAAACCCAAATAAAATTTTTAAAAAAATTAGTTTAATCAGCCACCTTAGGTGCTTTCTCAGCTTTCAGTTTTCGGACCACTTCTCCTTGCTCTGCTACTTTATCATACAGAGCTTTGCTGTCCAGGGTACCAGAGGTCCCAAGCTTTGAAGACACACACTGTTCAGTTACGGATACTGGAGGAGTTCCAGGCTTATACTCCTGGCCCGTCTTCTCTTTGTATTCTGCTTTCAAGGCCAGCAACTGTTTCACAGCTTTATCAATATCTTCCTTCGTTGCCTTCTTAGCTTTCAAGTCACGAACTATATCACCCTGTGCAGCCACCCTGTTGTAAATGACCAGGTGACCTTCTGATACAGTACAGGCTGGAGTAGAAGTATCAGCAACAAGTGGAGCGGATTTTCCTTTTACAGCTGAACTAGCCTTAAAAAAACAAACAAAAAAAGCCAAGTATTCAGCATGGTAATCTTGTACAGTAATACATTTCATGGCACTGTTCTAAAACACAAGTTCACCTCTTTCTTTGCAGTTTCAGCTTTTGTCTTCTCTTTTGAACCAGACGTTGGCATTTCCTTAGTGTGTCCATCAGGGATGTAAATCAAAATGCATGGGGCATCTTTACAGCTGTAAGGACTATAAAAGGATTTACAGAAAACACAATAATAAAGGAAATGCAAGATACATATGAAACATTTATTGAATCAAATGTTCTACTTTTTTTTTTTACAAGATGCTCTGGCACAACTGCAAGTTTATCTTTGTACACAAGTGTAGTTACCGAAATTTATGTAACTGGGGATCTGCATTGATTCCTGTTACGTACAAGTTTTCTTTATGGTACAATACTATGCTGAAATGCAGTGTAATTTAGATGTTTGGTAGCTTGCTAAAGAACTGTTACAATTAAATACTATGTTCAGTAGTAGTATTGCACAAATGTCTGTTTTATTCCATAACATTCTTCTTTAATTTATATACTTAGAATCACAAGGAAACCATGACCTCTTTACTAAGTCCAAGTTAGCTTGCACTAAACTGCCATGTGCTTGGCTTAGACAGTTTGAAGAGGTAGGAATATACAAGCTAAAATAGCTATACCAGTCAACAGAAATATTCCACAGAGAGGTCATGGTAAAGGGGAAAATATTTGCAGGCAACATTACTCTTGCCAACGCATGTATGAAAACATTAAAATGCAGCAAGCTAAAGCAAATTCTGTGAAGTCTACTTAGGCCATTCTTAGGTAGCTTACCTCACTGGCTCATAGGGTTGATCACAAATAAAGAATCCTCTCCTCTGAAGTTGTATGATGTCCCCTTTTTTTAAGTCCCTAAGGCAAGGATCACCTAACATCAGTTCTTCTTGCTGTAAGTGTTAAAAGAAATCAGTCCAAATCTAACAGAGCACAAGAAATATGAAGAAACACAGTAGAGCTGTAAAAGGATAATGGTGATTTTCTGATTTTGGAAGTGTTGAAATGTTAGGTAATTCCAGGGGCAGAAGAATAAGTACTAGCGAAAAGATGCCATATCATAAGAATGCATCAAAACAAAAACTCAAACTATTGGTCCCAGATGTGTAAAAGCCAGGCAACGGCTGAGAAAAAAACATGAGTCGTGTTTTAATGTTGAAGTTATGAGAGGTTAAATGGATACACTAGCACATGATTTACTTGTTTAAGAAATGAAATCTTTAAATTAAAAAAAGAGTAACCGGAAATACTGATGGCAAAAAAACCCAAACCTAAACATTAAGCTTTGTGGAATAAAGGGGACAAAAAGATAACTTACCTTGCTATTTCGGTTGATATATTGCTTGAAATCTTCATCTTTACCTAGAACTGGCTTAGTGATCAGATGTTCATAATTAACACAGACAGTTGGGATGAGTGGTGCACACGGAGTTTCTGCTAACCAAGTGATCTTAGTAGTTTTTTTGAAGTCCTTATTGTCTAAGTCCAACTTGGCATCGATGGACACAATTTTTCCACTTGAATTTCTACAGGAAAACAGAAATGGTAAGAATAAAGCTTAAATGATTAGTTCTCATTTGATACTACAGACTATCAATAGATTCACTGAAAAACAAGTGTTCAGAGTTCCTTTTTGAAGTGTGGGAGACCTAGGAAATGAAACAGTGTATTCACTCCTGTTGAAGTTCTCCTTTAATTTGGATCTCTTAAATATCAACAGACAGGAAAGAACATGGGAAAAAAAAATCTCTACTTATTTATGTTCTCTATCCCAGCTCACCCCATTCTGTCACTGTCTCAACATAACCATTTCAAGGATAGTATGATAACATTAATGGTCTCCTTCCCCACCTCAACAGTTCTGCAACTGAAACTGTGACAGGTTTAGGTTTTCAGTATGCAAAAGCCGTATTCGTTACAGGGTGAAAGTTGTTAAAATTCCAGGTGGGTTTTTTTTTGCCTGAAAAAGCTGTTTCACAGTGTAAATATTACCATAGAAACACGAAGAACACTGGATGAGAGGGACATGCAGTATCAGGACTGACTGGTGATTTCAGACCTGAATCTACAGTAAAATACGCTCTATGCTAAAATGCAGTTTTGTGGCATATTTCAAAGCAGATATCTATACATAGAATCCTAGAATGGACACATAAGGACAACCATTAATATTTTACTGTTACAAGCTACCTATTAAAAGAAAAATCAACAAAAAGCTGAAAAGCAAAGATTAGTTTAATCTCCCAGTAAACAGGTTACCTGTTTAATTTGGTGATGATAATATTGCCCCAATTTATGAATGTAACCACCTCTCCCTCTGTCAAGGTCTCTGCATCTGCGCCTTCGATCAGGACTCTGGAGCCGTACCATACAGGTTTCAACCCAACATCAGCATTCTGTGAATAATGATTTTAATTTCAAAGGAGAGATTGTTATTATATAAGCTGACTAAAGTTAATGCAGTGCCAAAACACTGCTTTATTTATGATAGAAGATAGATGAAGGTAGAAGACGGACAATAACAGTAACGCAAAGCTATAGTATTCTTCCACAGCTCTCCCAGGTTTTTCGTTCACAAGTGTTGCATGCGTTCCTGTGACGGTACACTCAAAAAATCCTATCTTCTATCAAATACTAGCTCCAACACAACTGATAGCATATCCCGTTTCCTTAAGGTCCATACATCTTTAAGATCTTACAGGTAAAAACTAAGTTTTTCTCAAGCTTCCATTTTGCTACACAAATTCCCTTCAAAAATAATTTCATAACTCTCATTTTTGTCTTTTTACATAGTTAATATGGAAACAAATATGGATCTTTGTTTTAAAGGCAGACAGCTGTGAGTTCAGACTCTTTCAAACGACTGGGAGTTTGAATTTTCTTTTTTCTGGTTAGTACTTATTTCACTATATACTGGAGGCAGCATTTTTAATATCAAGGTTTTAATATGCTGGCTTGCATCTGACCAAACGTCAGACTTTTTGACTCTTGAAGAGTCACAGTTCTCACTTGCATCTTCTCAAAACCTGTTTCCTTGTTTATCTGCCAAAGGGAAGAGGGCAAACCAGATGTCCACCTCTCAGTTACAAGAAATGGCTACAGGAACACTCAGAGCAACAAGATAAAAACAAATAAATGAAGAAAAACCTCAACAATATTCACCTGTTTCTCAGTGCAAGTGTGATATCTAAGAGATGCTTTCAGTGAAGCTGAAGTACAATTTGAGATGTCACACTCAAAGGAAAGCATCTTTCCTAATTGTAGTGCCAAAAAAGAATTGTATCAGTAACACACTCCCCTTCTTAAGGGATATTACTCTGGTTACTGGATGCTAAGAGCATGAAATTAGCAAGTTCTTAACTTTTGATAATAACTACTTGCTATCTGCATTTAGAAGTCATATTAAAAAAAATCCAGAGTTTGGTAGAATTAACAGGTTAATGTATCACTTCTCTACATAAGTCTAATTTTATAAACTATTTAAAAAAAAATCTCCTGCATTCCTTACTTTTATGGATAAGCAGTATCTACTGTATTAGACCCATAAAGCTTGAATAAAATTTTATATTTAAACTTCTCTGTGAAATGTAGTATCAAAGAATAATAAAAACAGTCTGAGCATCGCTCCATACTTTTAACATCTCACCTCTTCTGAAAACTCCCAGAGAGGCCTTTCAATGCACTGTCTATATGCACTCTAGATACTTATAAAAACAGTTTCCTACATACTCTTAACAGAACAAGCACGTTTGACAATGGGGGGAGGGAGAGGAGGGGAAAGTACACCTTTGTTTTATCTCATGCTGTCTGAGCAAGTTAAAAGCAGGACTCTCCTTGCTGACTGCTCCAAGCCAAGGTACTTCCAACCTTACTGATCTGCCATACAAGAATATTAAGAGAGTAAAGCAAGAACCTTTGGATGTTTAGCCACTTCTTTCATCTCCTCTTGAGCTTCAGGAATATTTACTGGGACCACTGCATCTTTCAGTAAAGCAGTGTACCGAGGTGCTACTGGGTCTATAACCTGCAGAAAACAAATGACATGGATGATAAGTATACGACATTGACAGAGATATAAGATGATGTATAAAAAAACAACCACCAAAAAGGAATATTAACTGGTATTCTTTATGTTACTGCATTTTTTTTATGTTTGCTTTAATGTTACTTTAATCCAAAGCCATAGAAGAGAAAAGTGAGAAAACAGTGGTAATACTTCACAATTTCTAATCTTTACTGAAATACTTTGAGTAAAAACTATAGGTTGGGTACTACTAACAGAAGTAACGAAAAATTATGAGCCAATGCCTCACAGGGAGGGCAGCAAAGTGTACTTTGATATAGCTTTACTATGCACATAGGCTATTAAATCTGTACCACTTTCTCTCTAGGTAGCCAGATTTAAAGCAATAGTTTATCACTGCAGTTTGTTCTTTTTCCAGCAGCACAAGACCTGATCCCATGCTCATTTTCTAGGTCAGTACTCCAGCAGAATCAGGGACAAACCTGGCTATAGAGGAAGCACCAATTAAGTCTGCAATATTAATACAGACGCGTTAGATACTATAATAAGGCAACACCATAACACTGACTTCATCAGGATTTCTACAATATGAGTTTTGCAAGAAAAACATACCACTAAAATGTCTTCCTGTATTTTTATTGCCCATTTTCAAACTCAGCTGACACAGTTTTTCACAGTATTTTTCATACCTGAAATACTGGTTTATCAATATGTTCAGAGGCACTTAAAAACGTAATTCAAGTAAAACAGTTGTCTAAGTCCAAAAGGAATATCAGAGATCTACCAGTTTAATTGGAAACTAACAGAAATGAAAACACCTGCTTTTATTAATATAAAGTGACTTTTTTTCTCCTTAGTATATTCCTGCTCAAGTGAAAAACTACATGGCAATTTCAGAAAAATATTTAGCATCTAATTACTTCACATTAGCAAGGAAGGTGATATGATGATATACTTTTAAGTCACTCATAGTCAGCAAAGTCAGACTCCTAAATGTTAGACACACACTTTAAAAAAGGACTCATGTATGTATCTCAAAATATAGGTGTATTATGTGATTTAATATCATAATTTTGATAATTAAATAACTGAATTTTACAATGTTATTACCAAGCGCTTTATTTTACTCATTAAAACGCTCAATCCTTCCTCAGATGACATGTGTTAAAAAGTCAGTAGCCTAATTACAGGATAACATATAAAATAAGAGCTCTCACGCTGATGGAAGTCTCTAAGCTCAGAACTACCTGGTCACAACTGTTTTTTCTCATATTGCAGACTACAAACTATCTGCACAGATACACGTAAATAAAATTGGCTAATAAATATGGTGCTGTCCAAGGAGTTGAGTCAGAGGTCTGAGCAGCTCAGTTTAAAAGCCAATTCAAAAAACAAGCCCTGAGAGTCCATTGTGGATTTTTCCCAAAAATCCAGTTCTTAGTCATCAGTATATTTATGCAGCAACAGAAAGAACCAATTCATAAACCTTTGTGTATGTAGCAGACCAAATGCAAGATACATGAAGAAATACAAGACACATGCCAGACAAGCAAAAACTACTTAAATGAACAGATCTGGGTACTATCTAAGCAAAACCAAGCAGGAATCCCAATGCAAAATAACAGGTGTTTCCACAATCACACAAAATATGCAATCAGCATTATAACAATTCGCCTTATTATAGTGTCCAAGCATCCGCTGCCAAAAAGCGACTAATCATGTCAAGATGCAATATTCCTTATTTGACATTCAGTCAGAAACATCAGCAGTGCTGGCTTTATCTACATAGGCAGTATACCCAGTGCGTTAGTCCTTTTGCCACAGAAAGGAAAAGCGGCCAACATGAACCAAATTGAGTAAGATTTGTGTTTATATTAACAAATAAGCCAAACCGGAAACGGGCAGCCTTTTAAAACTAGGAATAATGCATTTTCAGTGGGTTTGTAGAGCTCCTGTTATATAAGCAAATGTGACTGTGCTATGAAGCTGCAAAATGAGAGCTTATGCTATGTATGCTTACAGCACTGTAAGCTATATGCTAAGGTAAAAAGCATTAAGTAATACCTTCTTACAGATAGCTCGCAGCTTGAAAGCAGAAAAATGAAATGCAGTTTTCACATCAGATTCACAGCAAATATCATTATCTTTCCCCATACTACTAAGTAAGGCAAGTAAGTATTGATATAGGAGAATCAATAGGATTAGTGCTAGTTCAGGTTAGAAAGGGGGGGACATTCCATTTTCCTGAAAGTGTGCCAAATGATGCAACATATTGCAACTGCTACTTGTTGTGATAAGCACTCCAATGAACACTGGATTCTCTACACATCCCAGAAAGAGGACATCAGCAGTAGCATCAAATTCAAGTAAGCACATACCTTTTTGTTAAATGACCAAATTTTATCCCACTCCATATTCACGACAGATCGAGAGGAGCCCTTGGAAAAAAAACACATTAATATAAATATTCTAGCTATTAGACTCATTTAACAACTACAAACCCTCTACGGTTTGCATTCAACCAAACAGCTTAGAAAGGCTTCTTAGCTTGCAAAATAAACACTTTTTAAAAAAGAAATCTGCTACCCCATTTTGCCAGGACCTGCTCACAGGTGTTAATACTGTTGAAGCAGTACACATGAAAGCAGCAAACCTTCAAAAGAATAAACCTCCCAGTGACAAGTACTTTAACCGAAACTTCACAAAAACTTGTCCTTACCAAATGAGATTCAAAGAATCAGAAAAGAAGAAAACACCCACCTGAGCAGCAATAAATTGTTTTAGCCCTTCAACTGTCATGCCTCTTCTTAGGACACCACGCACAGTGGGAAATCTTGGGTCATCCCTAGTAGAAAAAGATGTTTCATCAGTATCACGTGCTAAGTTCTACCTATTAGTCAGAGTGATCAAAAACTTTACTAAAACTGCCACACGTGAAAGGCACAGCTTCCATGTATTTTGGTTACGTGAATTAAAAGCTAGATGAGCAGATCTAGCTGAAAAGACTGAGCTCTTATCTGTACAAAATGTGCGGTGCACTTTTTCTTCTGCTTCACCCCAGGGAGGGAAGCCACCTCTTGGTGAAGAAGCTGTTCTTCTATTCTCCCTATCCAATCTTAAGTCCCTCAAAAACTTGCAAGACAAAAGTTATGTCTCTATCACATTACTTCCTTTTCAATGGCACCTGAATAATGGAACCTGAAACAGGACTTGATTCTTTCTTGGTGAAGAGAAACCAGAAAGAGATGAGCGCCAATGACAATGTTATGTCTCAATGACATAAGTGATATAACTCTATGATTTTATTCTCATATGCAAAAAATAAAAAGACCTAATCTGAAATGTAAAATATGTTTTGGTGGGAACATGAATCAAACCTTTCTGAGGAACTAACAGGGAGGCTTAGGGAGGGAGAGGTCATCGTAAGACCAGCTACACCTCTAGGAAAAAAAAAAAAAAAAAAGAGA
>VYXH01005298.1:41516-57218 GCA_013397275.1 Burhinus bistriatus
CAACATCCCCCCTAAGGAAAAAAAAAAAAAAAAAGAGAGAATTTTGGCTCTAGCAGAGTGGCTCCATGAATAAGCTAGGAATCTAGGCTTCCAACACGACTGAAAAATAAAACCAAAAAAAAAGCACACATGGTACACCTAAGCAAGACAACCAGGCAGCCTAGGAACTTGCATACAATGATGCTCCTACAGGCTGAGCACAGAATCAACTAAAACCAGTCCAGGAAAAACACTACAAGCAGTTGTCTGACTGAGCATTGCGCATTAATTTCTTCAGACTCCTGTACTATGAGGAGCGGACTTTAGATGGTGTGCTCCCAGAGCTAGCCCATTCTGGTAATGAACAAAGGAGCCTCTCTAGACTCCGAACTACTTGCAGATGTGTAAACCCACGGCTCACCCTTTCCAGGAAAATACTTAGGCTACTAGGCCACGGAGCACTATCTGCAGAAATCCAGTTAACATGAAAAAAAGAACAGAGAGAAGCAGGGGAAGGGCAGGCGGGAGGGAAGTAGGACAGATTTGACTAGATGGATAGGACCAGAAGTTCAATTCAGGCCCCCTTCTGGCATTGCTCAGGAATGTATCCGATGACTCAGAGCGGAAAATGTGTTAAGTAGCACCTGTAGCAAGAGCCAGAGTCCAAAAATAAGCTACCTCATGTTTATTACAGGATATGAAAATGTATGTACACAGTTACTGTAGAGTAGTAAACAGATACATTGTACATGCAGAAGCCACTGTAATTAATCTATATTCTTAAATATTGTTTAAATATTCATTCATGCCGCTTTGATGTCTAAGCACTGTCCAAGGCAGAGAATGCGTGCATCAGTCACAAGTATTTTAAGGAACAATGCTGAACTACAACCATGTAACATACCATCCGTCCACAAGCCCTTCGTTGACAAACCACGTAAGCTTTCTCTTAGAGAGCACAGTGTTGTTGAGGTTTAGTCGGCTATACTCCCATATATATGGCTTCCTTATGCCCAGTGCCTCAATGATCCAGTAGAATTGTTCATCTCTGTCATGGTATTCAGTTGTTCTCAGTGCATGTGTGACACCTTCAATACTGTCAACAATGGGGCAGGCAAAGTCATACGTGGGATAGACCCTAAGAATAAAGACCTTCAATTAGCAGGGCAGAAGAACAAAACACTTTCCTCACATTTAAACTAAGCATAATTTATATTTATATGTTATAAATATTTATAATCGATGATCCTGAAAAGTTTCAGATCAAGACTAAAATAGCACATACACAACAAATTGTCCATAAAAATATCCAGAGGGCAATGCATTTTTAAAACCAAGACAGCTTTCAAGAAATTAATTGATCATAGCCATAATATTAAAGGCTTTAAAAAAAAAAACAGAACACTATACGGCTACTTTTTTTTTTTCAAACACATAAAATGCTGACTTACAGGGTTTTTTTCCTTAAATATAAAAAATAATCATTAGTTGATTGAATAACAAGCAAAGCTTTCATGTTTAAAAACAAACCCCTACCCACAGACATAGCTTTACTATTATACACACATTAAATCAATGTTTCCAAAAAGGGAGTTGTATAGCTGGAAACAGAGGTTTCAAATAAGCACTGAACCATAGCCTTGAACAATTGGGTAGGCTTACTTCAATGCACAATGTAGTAATTCTTCATTCTGCACAAAGACAGCAGTTGCTGTGAAAATGGAAGCAGCCACACAGGTAAGTAGATCAAGGATGTTTTGCAGCAATATAAATTTGTAGCAATGTAAAATTGCCATGGTTCTGTTTAAGCTCCAAGAGTTAAAGCACAGCCATTAAGTCTTAATTTCTGCTGTGACTCAAAGCTCTTCACTAACATAGAACGTATTTATGGACCAAAACTGAAATAATATTCACTGCTGACCATGATGGCCAACTCACAGGTTTAAAAGGTCATTTGCAAAAGTTTCAGAAAGTCAAGAGACTCATTACATATTCTGACTGAAAAATACTAGCAGGTTCCAAGTATTAAAAGAAGTTTACTAAGGAATGGTAAACACCCTGAAAAGAGCAAAAATCACACAAGGAGGAAGTGGACATACTTGTAGGTACTTCCAGTACGTGGGTGAGGCTGGTTTTTACAACGATAAAGAGTTGGATCCCTCATACATCCATTGTTACTACTCATATCTATTTTTGCTCGGAGACAACAAGTCTGTCCATATTCTGTTCCCTTTTTCATTTCTTCCCACATTTGTAGATTCTTATTAACACCTAAGAACAATATAAATAATTTTCTAAGGTATTATGAAGTTGATACAGAACCACATTTTATTACTGCAGTAACAAAAAGCAATGTCACCCCCTTCTTTACACACTGGAATTAATTTTCACACATTTTACATTTTGAATTTTTTAAAAGTCATAATGAATGGTAAGGAATTCATACATACACAAGTTTACTGCACCTGTCTAAAATTACACATATTCAGCCTTGCAGAACAAAGCACTAAACACTTCTAAGTTCCTATACGGACCTCAAAGATATGTAATTAGTCATCTCATCCATCTTTGTTAATAAAAATCAAGTTTTGATGCCAAATTAAAAACATAAGAAAGCAAGACGGAAGCTTAAAATATCTTACAGTTATTTCTGTGTTTAGATTCCATTCTTTGCTCACGCTCTGCTTTCATTTGTTCTGCAGGAGTATCATCCACATATGCCTTCCCTTCTTGAATAAGTTTCTCAGCATATTTCATTATTGTTTCAAAGTGATCTGAGGTATATGTAAATTGATCTGGTTTGATGTGCAGCATTGCAACATCTTCAAGAATAACCTGCAAAGGGTGAAATTGTATACTGTAAAATTCAGGAAAGCTAGTTTTCTTAAACCTACATCCTCTTCATGCCAGATGTGGTGTTTTTAACGCTTCTTTGTCCAGAAAGGATAAGCCACAAGAATATGACACACATGAAAGAAAAGAAAGGCAGGCACTTATTCATTCACAGCCTATAATTATATGAGAACAGACTTAAGTAACTTCAAGAAAGAGGCAGGACAAGAGATGAAAGCTGAAACAAGTTACTTGTTACAGACTAAGCAGTATTTACACAATGAGGACAACAGTGTATTTCAAGAGTTGCAAATCTACATACTGTAAAAAGACAAAAACAAAAAACAAAAAAACCCCCACATTGGAGAAAGGGAAGAAATAAGCTACCAGTAAAAGGGCTTTAAGCTTTTTAAGACAAAGATGATGGAAATTTCTTCCAAGCACAGACTGTAATACTGATACAATAAAAACCTAGTGCAAAAAAGTGTACGAGAGCAGATGTGCATGTCATCTACCTTTGAATCAGCTATACAGTGAATGGATTTCCCTGCTCTCTTACCATACCTTTTCAAAGTCTTCTTTCTCTTTTTCTGGATTTGTGTCATCAAATCTCATAATAAGTTTTCCTTTAAAGTTAACTTGGTAGTGCTGATTTAGCAGGGCAGCTTTGGCATGACCGATATGCAGATATCTAAAAAGGAAATAAAAAATAAATATATACACCAGCACTACTTCAGCTAGACTTCCTTTTTTTAGTGAGGGAAGCAGAAAGAATGGAAAGCAATACCTAAGCCTAACAAAAAAAACCAACCCAAGATATTTGTTGAAATACTATGCATTTATGAAAGTAGATTATGTTTTTTCTACCATAAATTTAGTACTTAACTGTTAAAAATACCTAAATCTGTAAATTAGAGCATCAATATGGATATAAAGATAGGACTGCAATTATCTCCAGTTTTACAGACTAACTTAAACCAACTGTTGATGATACTCAGTAGTAGCTACCAGATAATCTGAACCTATCACATTCAGAAGAGTGGAATTTTCTGAAATGGTGGCTGCTGTTTATTTTTAACATAAGAAAAAAAGCTACTGTTAGTTTAAACTAAATATAAAAAACCCAATCCACCAAATGAAAATCACTTCCAAAAATATTAAAAATATGTGTCCCTAAAGAACAGTGTTCTAAGTAAAATACCACAATTAAGACACTAAAAGCTACTAAAGTAATGCGAGAACAATATATGTTATATGCGTACATAATAGATAAATTATGATATTTGAGCAACAGTTTATACTGTATTAATAGACTAAGAAACACTACTACACTGAACAGCCAGTTTAATGAAGAAATGCAGTCATGGAAATTTTACAGCTCATCAGGCAATTCTAAAAAGAAACAGAAAATTAAAAGCTGGCTGAAAATTGTATTTATTAAATACATCACATCTCCGTTGTGTGGTCTTTAAGGAGTTTGTGTTTTGGGACTACATACAGTCTGGACCCCAGAGCCAAAGGCATCCGTTACACATCCGGTGTCAAGCTTCCTAAGTGAGGCTTTCCCATACATCTTTCCCTTCTCAAATCTAAGCTGCCTTGCAAAGCACTATGAGTCCTTTCACCCAACCTATAAAGACCGTATTTACACATCATAGCTCCTATCAGTGCACATGCCTCCATTATCCGTGCAAATGCCGTCCTTCTGCTTCTCCTCACCCCACTGCTGAACAGCACCATGTCACCTGCTGGCAACTAACCTCCCTATTCCAAGTTCAGGCAACAGTGCAATGAGGTAGAGAGGAGAAGTAAACATACAGCTCTAATGCAGGTGTGGACAAAGCTTTAAATACTCTTCTGGCTTAAAAGTCTTCTCTGGTAAGCTGATTAACACCCTCACCAAAACATGCTTCTTTTTTTTTTTCTTTTTTTTTTTTTTTCTTCAAAGAAATAACACAAATAGAACCTTCTCAAAGTATTTATGTTTCTTACCCACTTGCTTCAGGAGGAAACCTTACAATGACCTTTCCCATCTCTGCACCAGGAAGTTCAACAAACTTCCCAACATCCGCTTTCTTTTCTGTTGCCTTAAAAATTAACAGAGACGTAATTACAAATCTCATTAGCTGTATAATCAGATATAAAACTCTAGATAATAGTTTCTGCACTAAGGTCTCCTTTCAAACCAGATGACAAAAAGCTGCCCAAATTAATCTCTTCACAACTTTCACATTACTCGTAGTATATCAAAACAAGATTAATTTTGGAGTTTTAAGTTATTCTGTCTTCAAATTTGATCCACGACTGAAAAATCCCACGAAGTTGTTTCATTTATTCCACAGATAGAGTTGTTAGCCATGTTTTTATATCTTAGTGTTCTTAATCTGAAAGTGATCAACAAGTTCAATCAACCAAGGACTGCAATCTTTGCAGGTCTATCAGGATCTCAAAATCCTCTTCAGAAAAAGCAAACAACATATCTAAAGAGCAGTGCTGATTAAGAGGTGTCATTTTTACATAGTTCCATTTAAGCACTGGACTACACCACTCATGCCTTTCTAAATATGAAAGTGACATCTTTGTCTTTGAACAAGAGTTTACAAAAATATAACTTACTGGATAACTGATTCCTTTTAACATTCATTTAACTTAAAAAGAAAAAAAATTGTCACATAGTGTATTCACACAAATAAAGTTACTCTCTCCAGAGGACCTGAGCAAATCTTACCATTTTAACCTTTGGTGTACCAGAAGCCCACTTGGCTCCTACTGACTGAAAAGCAGACTGTACCTCAAGAAAGCCATACCACCGCTTTGCATGGACAGGAGCTTTGTTTTGCTGTAATTGCTCTTGCCATATGTTATTATCTGTTAGAAAACAAATCATTTTTCAAGCTATTAAATTATAAAACTGGAATGATTACCAACAGCAATTTTTAAGACTAAAAAAACATTATGATTTTAAAACATCTACTTACACTGTCTTCTGAAAAGATATTTAACCATGGGGACAGAAGTCATTCTAAAGCAAATTAAATAAACTCCCTCCAAAGCCAAAACATACTGCATTATTTCTTGGGTTCATCAAAGCAGAAGGTGGGGGGGACTGGGGAACATATATTTTCCTTTGTATCATCTACCTCAAAATTAATAACAACTTTTTTTTTTTTTTTTAAAGACAGAAATATAGGATACCCCTCTAGTGTGTCTACATTTGACGTTTTCTAAGCTTTATTAGAAGTGAAGCATTTATCAATACTATCCTTTATTTCTGAAGGGCTGTAATCCCAGAATCTAATTTTCAAGGAACACAACTTCACTAGAAAGATTCTGACAGAGAAAGGAGAAACAAAATGAAAGAAGTACACTGCCTTCAGATTTCTCTCAAGAGTAGCAACTTTGAAAAAATACCAAAAGATGTTAGCTTTTAATCTTGAATATGCATTTTACTTTCAAGAGGAATTTGGTTATACTGAATGGTAGATTGACACCTATCAACTTTAGACATACATCTAAGAGAATATAAACCCCAAACCCATAAAAACAGATCATCAAGCTTCTTTTAATCACCAAATGGTATTTCACATGGTAACATATACCTCTTTTAATAATTCAAACTAAACACCAAAGAAATTTCCTCTACTAAGATAATGTCATGGAAAGGTCCGTGTGTATAATTTTACTCTGTATTACAAAATAATTTAAAGATTTAATCCAAAACTTTGGGTCACAGCAAATTTTCATATTTAGGCAACAGGTAATGAAAAGACACTCTTACAGTTACCAAAAAAGTTAAAAAAATTCCCATCTATGATTACATCCTATAAATTTCAAAAAACAATTTTTAAAAAATCTAGGGTTTCCCAAGGTATACTATTCCTATCACTAGCAATGCACAGGACAAAGCAGTATGCACAGTAGTATACAGTCTGGCATACAGCTAAGAGTAGCTACTAGCATCCACAAAAAAGAAAACTTGAGGACTCCTGGTACACACTGATCACAAGCCAATAAAAGCGAGAACATATATACTGGTACCTTTTAGTACAGCCCAGACACACAAGTCTGCGAGACTCAGAGAGTTTCCGACCAAATATGTTCTTAGGGACAGACAGTGGTTGAGCTCTTGGACTGCTGAAAGAAACTGACTGGTTGTAGATAACTTTGTAGCACTAAACTCCAGCCAATGGTCAATCTAGTTTTAAGGGACAAAAGGTAGTCAAAGTTACTAAAGGAAAGAGAAAGAAGCTTGTTAAAAACCTGAAGTAATATACAATCCATTTAATACTTGAACAGATAATATTAACTGGAGCATTAGCATTAAATATATTGGACAATAAATCAAGTGCTTAAAGAATGTTTAAAACAAAATATACTGAAACATTTACCCAGAACTATACTAAATGATTAAATTTAATTTCTTTCTTCAGAATGTATTCAAACTACTGAAAATACTGACTTTACTGAAGCTATTGCCACTGGTAAAACTAATCAGCAGTTCTTAGGTACTTATTTATCACACACAGTATATAATAATTGCCATTATCCTTCAACTATTTAGATATCACATTTGTAACCTATTTATCTTCCTGGTACTGCTACTGGATAAGTATACCATTTTACCCTCAGCCTCTATCTTCTCTGTCTCATCTTCTTTTAGATTTGAAGAAATCAAATCCCTCCCCGACCTCATTTCCCTCCCCTCCTCCTGCAAAACAGTATTCTCCCATGAAAGGAAATATATTTTGGTACATAAACAAAAAAAAAAAATTTAAGAATTATGCCCTTGGTTAATAATGTAGCCCTGTCTATAAATTGAATCCCTCAGTCCTGTAAGAGACTATCTCATCTACTCCTCTGTCCCTATTTCATGTGCAAGTGTTCTGTAAACTGCATCAGGAATCCTTCCAATATTCGAGCCAACGTGGCAGGCACAGATGTAATTACATCACCACAGAATTCAGTTCAGTCATTTGCAGTTATGCTCCAAAATATTTGCACCACAAATGCAGCTGTCACTGTACTTCTTGAAGTAGTTTATTTTCAAAAGATGCAGAAGTGAAAAGTATTTTATAAGAAATACCAATCTTGAAAGCATGTTTGCAGAGGTCTCGGGGCTTAACTTAAAAACACAGGGTTTGGTCAGGAAGTTTAAATAGCCACAATATAACCTACAACTTTTTAAATGCCTTACAAGCAATAGACTAAGACAACACTTCCCTTGAGACTAGCTATAAGGGCTGAAGAGTGATTACTATTAGCTTCAAGTCATTGTAGAGGAGAGCTGAATCAAGTCCTTCAGTCCCTCCCCAAATTTCAGAGGAAATAAATTTCAATTTATCTGTTAGTTTCAGCTACCAACTTAAAATTCAGCATATGATTATTCTGACCTGGACTCGGGAAGAATTCCTTCTCATTTTATATCATATCCACAGTTCCTAATAACTTTTTGTAATCTGTGTAAGCAAGGAAGACCAAAAAAATTCCCTCTTTGGCACAAAAATTCTGGTGCCCCCATAGCACCACTAGGGAAGCATTATGGAATATAGGACTCTGCACGAGGGAACAGTCCGTCTATGTGGCGATGTCTGGCCACATTTCACTGAATGAAGTCGGGGTCAGGGTTTTGTGCATCATACACAGCAAAAACTAATTCGGTATTTCAATGTCATATGGTCTTCCTTAGTGTTCCACCTAAGTGTTACAAGGTAGCAACTGATGACAACAGACCTGAGGAAAGTGAAGAGGGAAAACTGCAGATATGACCATCCAACCTGAATTATCTTATGTTAATGAACTGTCAGGTTATTAGTTGCTGTTGCTGGGGTGGGAAAGGGCAACCCTTTCAAAGCTCAGATTTATGACTCTTCTTTATAAGAAGGAGCAAGCTTAAGGAAACGAAACGCTCAGCATCCCACATAGTTGGAACCTCAATCTAACAATAAAATGCAGAACAACAGACACAAGTTCCAAAAAAAGACCCCAAACAAACAAACAAAAAACAACAACAAAAAACCCCTTTGGTCGCAGGCCACAAGAGAGGAGAAAAAGAAAGATTAAAAAAAGAGATGCAAGATTCCTTCTCACCTCTGTGTGTTCCAACAGATTCGAACCATACAATCCAGCAGAACCAGCAACTCTAGCCAGATAACGAGCTATTGAATTCACATCAGTAAATGAAACATGCCTAAAAAAAGAAAGAGGCAAGATAAAGGTATGTTAAATTAAGAAAATAAAACTCTGATTATTCTTTCAAAGACTAAAACTCTCTCTCCACACCTGACAGAATGCATAAGCATAACCTGAGCTGTATATTTTCCAGAATATAAGGAGCTACATCAACATTTTTCATACAAGAAGGGTGACTTTGAAGAGGATTCCTAGTGAATCTACAGAAGAATCAAGAGGCCTCCATTGTGGTTTTAAGGGCTAGCATCAGAGGAAAAAAATTGTTCATTTGTTACTCACTTTACTCAATTCACACTTCAGAGAACAAACTTGGCTGCCGGTATTTCTGTTTTTCACCCAGTCTTCTCCAGATAAAACTCATTTGCATTTGTTTTTCCCATTCTGCTGTTGAAAATTCTCAATAGATTTGGAGGCGAAAGGCTCTCCAAAGAGCATACTTCTTTCTGTGTTTTAATCTCCCTTTTCTACCTTACATACAGCATTACAAAAAGATGCATGCTGTCAGAAATGTAACTTCAAATTAACCTAAGATAAACGTGAACATTTTCATTAATATTTACTTAACAACTTTGGAAGTGGCCAGTCCAGCCTAAACCACAACAAAGATGCATCACGACCATCAGTTCTCCAGGTAATGCTCATCTCTACAGTCCCACATAGGTGTAGCTTACAAAAATCAGAGCTCCAATTGTTTCCAAACAAGCACTAACATCAACAAAACCAGTTCCTGTAAGTGTTCTATTCCACTCAATTTAATGGACTGAATGCTACACTTCAACTTGGCCAAAAAAGGTTTCATTTCACTTTTGCTGTTGTTCTGCACTTCCTGTTACACCTATTAAGCCCTTTATAAAAGAATTTTTGATAGCCCTCAAAAAGCCTTGCAAAAATCAATTAGAGTTCTGAAAAAGATATAGAAGACTTCTTGATATATTAACAATTACAACGAGTCCCATTTTTAGTACAAATGGATCAGCCAGTCTCATTAGGTTAATTGCACTAAAACCTAAGGAACATAGTCCACTTGTAGTTTTTTTGCTTCTACCTTTCCAAGCTTCTAGGATCCAGTATACAGAAAATCCATACAATATAACTAAAAACAAAAGCCACAGTGCGGGGCTTAGCATACACAAAGTATGTCCTATTACAATTTCACACTGCTATCAGATTTTAATGAAGCTTTCTCAAACTGAGAAAAATAAAATATTTCCAATATGTTTGTATCTACAGAATGTCTGTGAAATGTATTTTTATTGTTTTCATTAGTTCATACTAAAAAAAAACCCTTGATTACTTGAGCAAAACTGAATAAATATATGAAATGTAACAACCTTACTCTGAGTAAAATCTTACTTGTGCTTAAAAAGTTGTTTATTTTCTTTGGGGAAGAAAAGACCTACTTCCACCCAAACATAGTGCTAATTGGCTTCCTTTCTTTCAAAAAAATTACAGAACATTAAGGCTGCCCTTTGCAGCTAGTGCCTGCTAACTCCAGGGGTGAGCAAGGAAGAATAAACAGGGACAATGTAGTGTTACAGGCAAAGAGCATCTCTCAAAAGTTACATGAGATACCACATAATTAAATGCCAGGGCAAATATTCAAGAAGCAGAAGACAAGATGGGAGAAGGAAAAACACCAAACACAAAACAAAACACAGAGAATCTCCAATTGTAAAAAATCATTTTTTTAATTAATTTGTAAAAAGCATTGCAGAATGGTTTTGTGCAGAGGTTAGATACATCTGCCTAAGAGTAATACTACTCTGAAGTACGTACGTGCTCACAACACAAAACAGAAAAGTTGCACTGCAGTTTGTCATCTGATAAGATGCAGGTATACTAAAACACTCCATAAAGCCATCAGCATTTAGCAGAGTGGTTTGTTTAGGAGCTATTATCACCTGAAGTTTTGAAGCTAAGGCTCCAAAAATAACCTTCAAAATAAAATTCATAATCTCAAATTACTGATAAACTTTTCAGCTAACTAGCTGACAGATAAGTTTCAGCTAGTTAGCTGAAAAGATTGTCACCAGATTTTAAGTGCACTACAAAATACAACCTAGAAAAATAGCAAATAATTTGTTCTCTCTTTTTCTAGTCAAGTCATTAGATTAATGGTTTCCTAAAAAAAAATAAATAAAAAAAATCAGTCTGAAATATCCCAAGTGAATTTCAAGTCATGCCAAAATAAGATAGCTTCAGCAGAATTGATGCCATGAAATCCATTTACCAAAAGCATTAGCCGAGATGTGAGTTCAGCTGATGCTTCTCGAGTTACAGATACACTTTTAACAGACTTTAAAATAGAGAATCAATTTTTAAAATGATGGCACAACCGAGCAAGAGAAAATTAATGCAATATTGAGGTTTGGAATAACTTCTTAAACATAATCCAATGCCAGGGAATAGAAGACACTAACACAGAAAACATTCCATCCAAGGAAACCATGACTCCAGATATTATCCACATGTGGCCAAAGTGCAGAAGAAGAGCTTTTGCTTTGTATTTCTGACAATTTCCATTACACCCAAAATTAATGTTTTTGCAATGCAGTAGGAAGAAGGCATGGTAATATAAAATTATTTAATAAAATAAAACATTATTTCAAAGTCAAGTATATAAATTGATACTATTCCATGATCATCCCCATGTGTCACTGGACCGTTTATGTGCATATATGTATCTTTTGGTATATACACACACACTGCCTAAACTGAGAAAGGAAAATGAAACCCAAATCTAACTAAGACTACTTAAGGGGAAAAACTCTCTCATGTGACTAAAAAACATCCAATTAACTCTCTGTTATGTATGCTGTATACCACATGTGCATCACACACACTGAAAATTATTAATGCTGTACCAATTAAGTCCCAATACAATCTGCCATATTTCTCTTGCTTCTATTCAAAATCACAAATTCAATGATATCACTAGGCACAGCAAAAGACAACACGTAATATCAGAGATTACGGTAAGGAAAGAACTCATATCTGAGTTCAAGTCTAACATATTAAACAGAAAGCAATATTTGCAACCAGGAAAAAAATCATTATGATTGAAGATTGTGAATCATCTTGTGCTTCGATTTTTTGCAGAAATACGTACATAGTGACAAGCTCTTTCCCTAAGGTTAGAAGACAGTGGAAAAGCTCATTCGATGTTAATTTATGAGGATCAAGTCAGGATCTCTGCAACACAACATAAAAATACTATGTTGTTTTTATAACCAATCTACAGACATGCCAGAATACTAATTTATGATGCACTGGTGGCTGTAACGGCATCTGCTACTGAAATAGCTCACAAAATGCAAGTTTGTCAGCAAGTCCGTGAGCAATAGGGTTTTTCCCTGTTCTTCCAAAAAACAATCAGTATTCAAAACCTAGACTTATAATCACTAATTCCAAACTCATCATAGCGTTAATATACTTTAAGTTAGGTTTGCAATGTTTATTGGTCAAAACACGCTCCTTACTGTAGATATTAGACATCAGATTTCCACTGGTATGTCAGTGGCACTTAAGATATCAAGATATCTCCTATTGACATATCCAGGTATCTTACCTGATATGGAATCTAAGATGACAATGCAGCTTCCCAAAACTAACATCATTAGTCCTGCATTTCTGAAATGCATATGATCTTACGCAGATCATAAAACCCAACTTCCTGCCCCAAACTTGAAAATACTTACTCCAACAGCAGAGTATTTTCAGAAGGACAGGCAATAGATTTCTACAGAAATGTCCGAGATTCTTTCTACAGGATGCAGATGGATACACTGGATAACATGGCATAGTTAATTAGTGCTTTTCAGAGATAACATCATGCCTTCACTTATATGCAGCAGTGAGCCCAAAATAATGCCATATAAACCTTCAAAATTCATTCCACCACATATGTACAAGTTCAAGGAATCTTATATGCCAGTCTTGCCTAATATAAAATGGCCTTGCTTTTGATAATCCATGGCACCTCAAAAAGGCAAATACCTAAACAATAAAGTGACTGCTACAGCATGAACAATTAGAGGTAAGTGCATTCAAATAAGAATACCAGAGCTCTTCCCATAAAGATCAAGTTTAGACTATATTATAAATGTTTTGTCTGTGCTACAAAGAGACATCAGTAACACAGTGATGAATAAAACTGTATTCTTCTCTTCCTCCTACTTGAAAAGGTTACTGTCAATGTTACAACCATGTGATTTTAGAACTGCTGACCCAAAGCTAGAAGGAGAGATGCAAAGTCACTTACTCGGACACACGGAGGATGGTTTCTTTGCCTTCCTCCACTGAAATTTCAACATCATTCTTCACATGCTCCACCGTCAACAGAGCTCCTTTGAAAAACAAGAGAAAAAGATTCTGAACTTTCTTCCAGGAAAGGTATCTTTCACAGTAGCAACAAAACAGTTACATTTTTATCAAACAGGACCAAGTGACTGAATTGACTCCTTCAAGTAAGACTGCCCAGGGAAGAAATCAATGTTCCGTCTCATATGCAAAAGGCTTCTTATTCTTGGCAATCCTTACAGCTTCAAATTGACAATGTCCAGCATACAGTAACCTGCAGTGAGCTCAGCAAGTGTCAGCAGCAATATATTTTGCTTCCTTAAGGGTATTGTAAAAAATCAGTCCTGTCCCCCAATAGATGTAGAGAATGTAATCAAATTGCTTTTAATTATTGAACAGTATAGTAATGTACTCCATCCCAGCCCTGACATATGCATCAAAGGAGATCAATTACTGAACATACCAGTACTTCTGAACAAGGATGAGACTATTTTTAACCTGATTTAATGTTTATGAAAAGATCAGCCATTCAAAACCAAGAAACTCTATTCGTGTAAAATCGCAGGAAGCTTATACAGGGTCTTTAAGTAGCTCACCAGTGACAGTAAAGGATGGCCTCTAGAAATAAAAGAATTATTGAAGTTTTTAGGCTACATCATCAATGGAAGACAGCTCTGCCCATATTCAAAGTGGCTTGATGCAAACCTGCTCTGATCTCAATGCTCTATAGCCCAACACAGCAGCTCAAACAAAGCACCGAGCTAACTTGGCTGTATTTCTGGATTGGCTCTGGTTCAGGTTCAGCCTGCTGAGCATAAGTAGAGGAGCTTGTGTTCTTTTGCTTTGCTCAGAAGCACACACAAAGACAGCAAGTGCTTGCATAGGCAAATACTACTTTATGAAACTTGCCAAAGGACTATACTCTAGGTCTTGAAAGGCATCTAACCTGTTACAGTCTTCATAGTGTGCTGTGCACTTTATCTTCCCTAGAACAACGCAGAGACTGCCCAAGGCAGATGATGTTGCAAGCTATTAATACACTGGCCTAAATACAAAGCACAGGAGCTAGGAACTCCCTAGCTCTCACCTCTGCTCAGCTGCAAACCCTCTTGTGGCATTAAGCTTTTATCAACGGTAAGTCAAGGTTCTTCTTCCCATCCCTCAGTCATCCATCTGTGAAAGTCAGGATGACATCCCTTATGCAATATTTTTGTAAGACATGGAAGTATTTTAATAATGCTCACAGAAATGCTTTGAAAATTACAAGTATTACACACACCAAGCTATGTAATTAATGCTAATGACATTAAAAGCTACTACACTTTTCCCAGTGCGCAGCCATGATGAATAGTACAAAGTAGGAACGAGTAGGATGAGTGTGCTTGTCTTCTTGATACAAATGTTTATCAAAGTGTTTCATATGTAATATTTCTGACAGTTATGCAATCTCCTGGATTAAATCTCTAGTGCCACTCACCAGCTATCAAAAGAAAAGAATCCTCCAAAGCCCCTAAACCCATGTTAATCACAGCTCATGTTGCATCACATCTTTTCTAGCAAATCAGTACAAACAAGTATCAGGAGAAACGTTATTTAAAACTTGTGTATATTTATACATTAAATCAGTAGTCATGCCCAGCTGTATTCAACTCTGAAATGCATTTGGGAATAATGGCATGAAAAAGAAATCAAGAAACTAAGATGAAGAATGGGAAGAAAATGTATTTTTAATAGTTGTAACAAAATGGAGAAATGGTATGGAATACCTATAAAAGGCTGTTTCCATACAGCAGAAAGTGTAATGAAGGAGATTCTCCCATTTTTAAAGGCAATATAACACCGAAGGGCAGTGAGCAACTGAAAAAGCAGGATTTTGCAGTGCAACTTTGAACCAGCTCCCCAGACGAGCTCAATTTTAGCAGCAGATTAGAACTGACAACGAAAGACAGCAGCAATTAGGCAGGGCTCACAAACGAGCAATCCGAATCAGGGCCGCCTCGAAAATTTAGCCTCAACTTGCTAAATCACTCGAGGGGGTCTACCTATGACTCAGTTTCTTTAGCGTAAGTTACCTTAAGTGCCGGCAGCTACCCAAACAGCTCCCCGAAAAGCAACCCGCTGGACCCCAGCCGCCTCGAGGGCGGCAGGACCAGCCCTACCCGATCCCCGCAGACCGGGGCCCGGCCGGCGCGGCGGAGCCGCCCCTGCGGAGCCCGACAGGCGGCCGGGCTCCTGGGCCGGCGCCTCCTCAGCACCTCAAGCACCAGCGGGACCCCGTGGCGGGGGGNGGGGGCTCCCCGCGCTGACGGTGAGGCTCAGCGCCGCCATCCCCGCCGTCGGCGCCGCGCCGGAACCTAAAGGAGAGGGCGGGGCGGGGCGCGCGGCGGCGCCAGCTCGGCAAGG
>VYXH01005298.1:57437-98033 GCA_013397275.1 Burhinus bistriatus
GGAGGCGGCGGTGAGGTTGGAGCCGGGCGGGAGGTGACTAGCGGGCGGGGCGCGGGGCTCTCCTGGCCGCCCGCCCGGCCGCCCGGCCGCCCTAGGTGAAGCACTGGGGAGACCGCCCTGGAGGGGTGCTCAGTAGAGCTACGCCTGCTGTTGAGCTCGGTGGGGCCGGGTGCTGGAGCTTGTCTTCTCACAGCTGCTCTGGCGGTCGGGCAGGGCCGTCCCGAAAGCATGGCAGGAGTTAACTAACAACTCTTTAAGCTGTATGTCTGGCAGCAGCGGTAGAGATAGCTTCAATCCTTTTTCTGTATATAATGAGACAAACAAGTCAAACAGTGCAACATATACCGACACATTTGAGTACAGTGGTTTAACCTGTCTGGCTGTGTAGAACATTGCTTGTTGTGTGCCTCACAAACGCATAAAATTTTGCAGTGGGTCAAACTAGTCTTGGAATGAATTACAAAAACACTGTGTCAGCAGTTTTTCACAGGAGACACTCAAGTTCACATTGTTGCAAGGACAATGCAGTGTCATTGTGCTTTTTTTTTTTTTTTTCCCTCCAGTCTATTTTATAGATGGTACTACAGTGGCTAATGTGCTAGCAGAGAAATTATTAAATGCTTGATTGGTGGACCGGTGCTGTTTTGTGCAGAGGGTGTAGCAGTATAGCCAGAGCATGACTGCACCTTACATGCTGGCTTTTATCCTTGGTTCCTGCAGCTGCAGTTTATTTCAGATTTCCTGAATATTCTCCTGTATTAGCAGCTTTCTGTAAGCATACAAAGTGGTTCCACAGATAAGCATCTTTATAGATCAGGTAGAAGCTGGTGCATGCCATGTGTGTGCTACTCCCATTGAGGTAACTGTAAAGGAGCAGAGAGAAATCACAGCAGTATTAGAAAGGGGCTTATGCTGAGGAAATTTTCAAACGTATAGCAAGCTTCAGATGAAGTTAAGGATATAGAGACATAGATGAAGATTACTAACAGTGGGTTCTGTACTTGTCTTTGTATTCTAATGATTACATGGAAAGACTTAACTAAGCCAGGCTTCGTGTTGTCTAACTTGTTCTCCATTTTATCTTACTGTGTTTTGTGAATGCACATGCAGATTTTGATGTGAATACTAAACCATGCATATCCAAGAATCCTGCAGAAGGTGAGAATTATGTGTAACTGAGGCAGTGAAATTAATCTTGTACTTGCTACATGGTTCAAACTTCAGTCAGTATGTGGAAAGACTAAACTTATAATGGGTCAAAATATGAAGAAGGCTCTAATTAAAGCAGGCTGCATCTGTCTTGCGTGCTCTTACTAGTCATGCACTCGAGGAAGAAGAAAGGTAGGCTATGGATGAAAGGAGTAGAAGCATGTGCTGATCCTATATATGCAGCTGTAATCCAGTGTCATGATAGCATTATGAACTGGCTGATGATGATAGAATGAGGTAAGTGATAATCTTGCTAATTTATCTGTAAATGTTAAGATGAGATGACCCTACTAAGGAAAGAGCTTCCTTAGATCCTTTTCTGTCTGTGCACATAGACTGGGAACACTTAAGCAAGAGTTGCCTTGTTCCTCTCTTTTGGTGTCAAGATGTTCCTGCTTGCTGGAAATAGAGCCAGCTTTAAGCCAATGAAGTCATATTGGTGTCACCCTGCTGTGAGGAAAGAATCTAATCTAAGGACTCTAAGTAAATCAGAGTTGTTAAATACCTTGTGTGATGAAAGGAGAAAGAAATAACTTGAACACACTGTTGAAAATTGCATTTTGAAATTTTCTTCTGTATGGAAAACATAGCTTTTTGTATCTTGAATTTCAGCGTTTAACTTAAAGACGGTTTGAGTGGACTGAGAGTGTAGTTACTAGGAGGACTTAATCTTGTGGACAGGGAGGAAGTCAGAATGGGTGCAGTGCAATTTGCAGGCTACTTTGCCGTACATAGTGTCAGCAGAGGTTAAGGCAAAAAAAAAAAAAAATCATGCTGGGAGAGCGTAGGCATTCAGTCTTTATGTAAGCAAGCAGCCAAGTTCAGGCACCCTCCCTGACACCACAAGCCTGAGAACCTGACATATGCCACTCTTCTATCCACACAGAGAACAGGAAGAAAACAGGAAAAACATCCCAAAAGAATTCAAAGAGTCACTTCTAAGAATCAAAACTGTAAACTTTATAATAAATGGGCTATTCCATCCAGGCAAATTCTTAGTCCATTTGTATTTAACATAATAAACCCTTGTTGACTACATACAACAAAAAACATTGAGCGAGATCAGGTAAATGACTCAACATGATTTTGTGCCCTGAATGTTGATGATTTTTGGACTGTAGTGTAGAATTTTGGACTGTTGGCAATATATTAAGCACAATCATGAAGAATGACTACTTCCATAGAATATGGAAAACAACTGTTGAAGAAATGTGACTGTTTTGATGTTGTCTGCTAAACACAGCAAAACAATATGATCCAACATACACCTAGAGATTCTGTATGCAATTTTGAAATTACTGAACACCGTAATGTAAGAATTCAGTTCAGATTCTATAAAACAAAATTTCAAGCTCAGTTATCGTCTTTCTTTTTCTCCAAGCTCACTTTCTCAGCCTTCCAGGCCAAGTGAAGATGCTTTACTGTTTTAAGGCACAAGAGATTGTTTAACGTTGTTAGGGATACGACTGGCATAATAGTCATAATTTCTCAAAGTGGCAAGGACGCCAGCTGAATTCATGTGTTTCACTTCCTTGTTATATTGAAATGAATTTCCACGGATATCAGTTATCTTGCCTGCAAAAAAAAAAAAAAAAAAAAAAAAAAAAAAATTATTCCAGCAAACAAGAGTTGGAGAGAGATAATCTATCTTATTAGTACAATGATATAACTAAAAAAACAGTCGTTGGGGTACACATGCCTGTCTTCAGATGTGAAATATCTTTGCTCGCAGTTTAAGTGCAACAGTTTTTTATTGACTGAAATCAAACAAGAATTTTATTTTCTTTCAGCAATACTTAAATTCCTTGTGTTTCAGGAAAAGGAAAACGACAGCTCTCGCGTATGGATTTGCTAAAATGCTTCCTGAATTGTTTATACATTGGCCTTTGAGAAGAAGGGAAGAAAAATCCTCAGTTCAAGTAAAAGCCAGGGTAAGTCTATACAACAAACTCTAACATAATATAGAAATACTCCAGCTGGTTTTAAATGAGTTTCTAGAAATCACTTAACAAGAGCACTACAGATCTTTATGCAAGCTAATTTAACCATGAGATACCTACATAACAAGGAGGCTAAATACAGTGCTGTGCTGCCCCAGATTGGTTGCTTTTTTGTGCCTGAGCTAACCTGTTTAAAGCTATCCCAGTTATCAACACTAGAGACTGCAGAGGAATTAAATAATCTCATTATGAAGCCTGTTATCCTTGCTTGACAGAATTTAGGAGATCAAAATCCCACAATTTTAGCACATGGTGGTAAAAGATCTGTCGACGTAAACAATAGAGAAAGTATAATAATACTACTTAAATTGTTGTCAGCGAGACTTTTCATAACTTCCCTAACCCCTTACCCCCTTAAAAGGGGAAGTGCCTTAGGTTGGTTGGAGACCACTGATTTTAGGGAATTACATGAAAGACTCAATTTTGGAGTTTGTACATCTGAGGAACAACTGAATGATTTGGCCTATTTTTGTTGTTTTAAAGAACTCAATATCCGCATATTATATAATATGTTACTAATAATAAACTACTATATCCAGTTAGTAGGACAGTGTGATTTTACTGTGAAATAGTAGCCAACAGAAAAAAAGCCATTTGTTTCAAAAATATTAAAATTAATATAACCACCTTGGCTTTTTAAATTATTTGACAGTTATTGATTATATTAGTCCAGGGCAAAATGGGATCACATCATGCTTTCCAGAGCATAATTTTCTGCCCCTTCGGAGTTACTGTTGATTTCACAGGGCTCAAAGCTCCTAGTGAATCGTGACTATTTAAAAATACACACACACTGTCATTTTTCTTTCCAAAGACATGTTTTGAAATTCTTTTTTTCTATGAAAAGTATAAATAACTTTTAAATGATGCAGTTTCACTTATCTTGGAATTTTGAATGCTATTAACTTACCTCCCACAGCATGTAGAATAGCTTCAGGTGCACACGTATCCCATTTCTTGCACCCAGGACTGGCAAATACATAAGCAGATGCCTTGCCTTCTATAAGTTGAATGATCTGTTATGAATAGAGAGGGGCAATCATTGCAAAAGATCTAGGCATTTAGAAATGGCTACCACCACCATCAGGAAACGGTTTATTTTATGTACTTACAGTCAGAAAAGGGACACCAGCCATTTCCTTTCCAATATTACAGGAAATTATATTAAGATTTACAAAGCTATACTGTATTACTGTTCTGCATGATATATTTTTGATTGTTGTAAATACAATCTATAGGATGAAAATGTGGTTTTAGTTTCAGAAACGAGAATTCCCATCTTGTGCAAGTACTAAGAAAATAAAGTGGCAACTATCTCCATGTTGTCTTGGTGCCATTTTGGGCCTTGCACATGTTGGAGAAAAGAGACTGTAGGGTCTGTTTTGGACAGCCATGACAAAACTAAGCTTTAAAAACTGTAGCAAATGAGTATTCCCTATATGCAGGAAGTTTTGCAAAGGAAATATTACTGTGTGCTTCTATTTTTATCCTTTTATATGTGCTACTAGATAGTTGGAACAAAAACTGTATTAACATGAACAGGAAGAAATGTCTAGTAATTGTGATTAAATTGAATTCCCATTTAGTCATTCTGGTTATAACTTTTTATTTTCTCCCCTAGAAACAGAGTACTGTGGAAGAGGGACCTCAGCCACGACCAGCACGGCCACTGTTACAAATATACCTGTACCAAATTCTCTCCACCTCACAGCAGACTGAATGCTAGGAAGAGAAGTTGTGCTGGGGAAGGAGGAGGATGTCTCCTGTACATTCATGTAAGTAAGCAAATGATTTCTTTAAAAATTCTTTTTCTTTTTCCAAAAGTACCACCTACCAGTAAAAACAAAAGATTTGGAGTTTTCATACCTTGTTTCCTGCTCCTCCAACTCTGATGATGCTGTCTGGGTTCAAGGCACTGATGCAGTCATTTACCAGGGTACTGCTGTGAGAACGGGTGGTAACAATGATGTGTTTCCCAGCAGGTGCTTCTGTGAGCTGAAATCCAAAGGCACCTATGCCCAGGACTCCCCAGATTGTCCTGCCCAACACAGCACCAGCTCCTGCCTATGAAAAAGGTACACAGGTCCAGGTGATAGTCAATCATAGTGATCAGCATTTAAAGCACAAATGGAGGGCAGTACCTAGAGAAATCTTTGCTTATTGGGGAGTATAATATTAATACTGGGATATCCATTTAAGCAGTGGCACTTAAAAAGAACTTCTCTAGAGCCCTTTTCTTATCTGTGACATTGTGGGGATGCATTATGTCCTGCCTCTAATGATTGGCAAATTAATATTTGTATATTTCTCTACTTCAGACACAATCTGTAACTGAAAATGTTATCATTTTAGATGTTTCATCATAGATATTGCATAGAACATACAGAATCAGCTGATGATATGCATTACATCAGCTCAAGAGCTTTTTCTTTAAATTCTCCTAAGTTTAATTAATCAGACTGTACCCTGAGCTTTTTTACCCCTCACAGATAACACTGAAATAATCTCCAAACGTGTAAATGCCTGTAGGTTGGCCATCCTGGACTTACACCTGAAACCTGGCCTGATACACTCTAGCTCAGCTGTCAGTGACAGGTACGCTTGGTTTATTCAGGGCTGCAGATTTATGGCAGTTACCACACATCACAAATGCACCTATTGCATGGATTTACTAAAGAATTTCTAGCAAAGACTGCAAAAACACTGATCTGTACTTGTTTTACAGTACGTACTTATATGTACTGTAGTACTATATACACTATATATGTAATATATACGGTATATATGTAATATATACTCTATCAGTGTATTACACAAGCTTCAGGATTCGGTATGGCTGTTAGTAGGTCCCTGAGATTCAGTTCCTGCAAACCAACATTCAAAATTGTATATATTTAATAAAAACAACAACACCTTTTATTACAATGTTAACTCCACTACATGCTGCTTTTCAGTTGAAAGTGTGCTAACTAGACATGGCTTAGAAGTGACAGTTATAAATCACCTAATGCTTTTAAACAAATCAATGCATTTAATACCTCATAGTTGTAATATGGCTGGTTAATAACTCCTGCTATTGCCTTGCCTTCATAAGCAATTCCAATAAGAACCGTTACGTGGTCAAGGAGACCTATACAGAAAAAGTATGAATGTAATTATGCTTGAAAAAGAGAAAGTACATATATAAAAAAAACCACCTTCAATAGAAGTCCACTAATTGATATGCAGCACGGTATCTTAAAAATGCAAATACTAATCAGGGTTTTCAGGTGTAATAGGTTGGTTGATATAATTTTTTTAGTCACTTAGCCTTGAGGTCTGCAAAACAAAAATGCCCCAGATAGAATTATCTTAATAGAGCTATGTTATAATTAACACATAATGAGAAAGAAGTTTAAAGATACAACTAAATAGCAGTATATGACGACATTCTTCTGTAATTGTGGTGTGAATTCTTTAATGGTATTAAAAACTAGCAATTGGTTGACAATTGTGTATCAAAAGATATGAAAAGGAGAGAAAAAATCTGCCTAAAAGATTTTACATTAATGAACTAAAAGATGCAGCAGACAGCTAAAGTAAGGTTTCAGCATATTGTTTTTGGAGGTTTTTCTTTTTTCTTTTTTTTTTCCCTTCCCTTTCTTCATTTTATGTTCTATTTCTATGGACACAAATTAGGCTTTGCTGAAAACAGTTTCTTCCTCTAACTGAAAAATTATGATTTCTGGAAAGATGCTGTTTTATTTTGAAAGGGCTACAAATACAACTGTGGTATTTGGGTTGTTTGAAGAGGACGATGTAGATATAATTGAGCATATTCCTGTGCAAATGGGAGATTTAGTTGCTCAAGTCAACGTACATGTGAAATTGTAAGTTTGACTAAAAACTTAGGACAACCTGCCAGCAATCAAAGGCAGCCCTTTGATCCCTGAAATGATAAAAACTGGTGGGCACTCAGCAGCCCATCTGGAATATTCAAAACTGGTTAGAACTGAATGGAATGATTAGAAAATTCCATAGAACTCAAAGTACAGAAACAATATCAGCCTTATGAAGCAATATTTTCTGTAACTTCTATCATAAAATTATCTACATGTACATGCTACTTTATTACATTGTTTGTTTTTTTTTTTAATCAGCAGAATTAAAAGAGAAGCCAACCTTCAGTGTACTCCTTGGTTCCATCCAAGGGATCAACCCATATTACAAGCTTTAAAAATAAAAAAATAAGGAAAATTAACAAATACAAATCATGTAAATTACCATGCAAAGTATATATTTTACTTCAGTGCTTTTATTTCCTTACAGCAATAAGGAAATAAGGAGATTCAAATTATTAATATTGTGATATGACTGAAGCCTACAATAGTATTTTACACAAAAACGCTTAAAAACTAACTGGAACTTCTCAGCAAGTATCTTAATAGAGGTATGAAGGCTTAAACTGAACATGGAAATGACATTACTTTCTTATGTCCAAAGTAGATTTCTTCCAAATTGATCTGAATCGCAAGTTGCAAGAAGTAAATTTCCATTTCCCATTATTGCACACAGGGATATGCAATATTTCCAGCTCTGGAGGTATGATTCTCATGACTGCATTTTAGTTTTCAAACCAAAAAGAAAAATTGGCAACATTCAAATAACCTTTTGTCTTAATACATTCTTAGCTAAAATCACTAAGTAATATAGATAGTGTAAAATATGAAGACATATAACATTACCTCTTCCTCTTTAATTCCTGCATACTGAGCAGGACAAGTTTTCTTCAGTATTTCTTCACAGTGGCCATCTTCAATTAATTCCTCAGCTACCTCATCAGTGGACAGTTCCTAACAAAAGGATTCTCAGAATTATTAGAAAAAGGTCTTGGACTCAATTTGCCATAGAACTATGGAGTTGCTTGCAGCTTACTTGACAAAGCGTATGCAATGGACAGATGAAATGGGATGGAAATACTTTTTTAAAAACAAACCCCCCCAAAAAACCCCAGATGATTTCCTAAAACCTGCTAAAGCAAATTCCACTGCAAGTTAAATTGTTGTTATGAAATAAACTAGGTACTTACTTCTTCTCCTATGATTGTCACTTTGGGAAACTTCCGTGCCAGGGAAGCACAAATGCTCATTTGTACCAGTCGGTCAGCTTTAGTCTGCAAGTCATTGGCTCCAGTCTGTCAAAGGATGAATTGGGTTTTGTGTATTTCAACACAACAACAACAAGAAACCAGTACAATGGCCCATATATCATTCTGAATATCTACCTTGTAATGAAAAAGAAGTCTAATTTGATAAATCTTCAACCTAGTAAGTGATCTTGAGAGAGGCAGGCTAAAAACTGAAAGAAGCAGAGTTTCCCTGTATACCCCAGAGCTAAAATAGAGTGGTATGACATTAGAACAATATTTACATGCTGTGTTCTTCTCATGCACTGGTGCACTTGTACTGAATCTGTATTTGTGCAAATACTACACTACGTACAGAATAAATTAATACATGTATGATCCCAGATATAATACAAGAAGAAGGAAAAGCAAAAATTAAGATGTTAACAGGAAAAAATAAATATTTTAAGGCTCACTGGAGGGATGTGGCATCTTAGGAAAGAGGAGAAATATAGGGAAGGTGTTAGTAAAAGGTGATTTAATGGTCCAATTAATGTAGCTTGTTTAAAAAAAAAAATAATGTAAACAATTATGATGTACAAACTTCTAAATTGTGAACAGTTCCTTAGTCTAGCAGAGAAAGACCAAGGAGGGCCAGAAGCTCACCAGGGAAATTGAACTGGACACTAACACCCATACATTTTTTCCAGCAAAAATACTAAAGAAGAAACTGTGGGTTTGATGTCTCAAGATTACATGAAATAATGACTTGAAAGCATTTCCAGAAGATTCAGTGTAGCCAAACATATGTTGCCAGATGGGTGACAGTAATTTCTTCTTAAACATTAATAACCTGCTATATAGTGGAAGGGGGTAATTTATTATGGGTCATTGATTTTGATCTAATTTTGTGTGCTTGTAGTATGCATTAAAAAAAAAATAACCAGTCTTACTTAGAACCAATATCACCTGTTACTTTTGATTATTTTTGTTATACTTTATTTTTTACTTTATTGGTTACAGGGCTTAAAATGTGTTCATTTGCTGGTTTTATTATATTAGAATATGATTAAGCAATGCATTTCTGATTTACTGGGAAATAATATTAATACACCTGCATTTTTTTTTTTAAAGGGAAACTGAATGAAATGCATAAAAGCCAGCATTTGCTTTAAGTTAAAATGACCTTAACCTTGCTGGGCTCTTAAAAAATAAGCTTAATGAGACTTGTTTATACATTTAAAATTAACTGGTTAATCGAACAAAGTACAGACAGTGCTTCCTTTGTACCCCTGGATGCAAATATTTTAGGGCTTTCTTGTAGTGCAGCTGTATTAGTTGTTCCAAGAACCTAAAAGCAGGTTATGTGGGAGAGTATATTCTACTTACATGTGTCTGAGAATCCTGCTATGCACCTAAGTACTTTGGAAAATGATCATTACTTTCCAGGGGTTTTTTTTAATTCTCTCCCCATGTACCTGATTTTAACTGCTTAGAAAAAAGAGAATAAGAAAAACTTGCAAATGTTTTGGTAGTGGTGAATATAACTGACCAAATAGGGAAGAAAAATCTTTTTGCATCTACTGTCTGAACTGACAATAAAAATTACAAAGGATCAGGGTTTTCTTCATAACTGGCTGAAAGTGCTTACTATCAGAAAAACGTAAATATCACAATTACTTCAATGTAAAGGCCAAAAATAATATAGATACTTAATGCAGTCCATAATATTGTGACATACCTGTAAAGCTAGACTTAATTCAAAAGTTAATTCCACCAATTCTAGTACTGTAGTCAAAACAAAGATCCTGGCTCATCAGTGCAGCTTACTAACTTAGAGCAAATTAAGAACTTCATGCAGAGGATTGTAATTTCATTTCTGTTTTCTACTTAGAATTAAATTTGAAGCTCCAAATTTATTTTGAAAACTGTGATTTACAATAAAATCTAAGGTTCTTTTTTGTTTTAAGAGACTGAACACTTATTTATCCTAATCCAAAATTCATCAAGGGCACTGTAGTTTAAGCTGTCCTACAGATGTTAGAACATAGGTATGGAAATTAATGGGAAAGATACATTATTATGAATTCTGATGTGCTATCCAAACCTTGTGTTTTGTGAGGGAAATCAGGACAAAATTATGGCGCGTTTCTTTTAAGTGTCTGAACATTCTTTAGAAATACTGGTGAAAAGACACTTCTCCAGTACTCTTTTAATCCTTTAATAAGGAATATTTCTTGTACCAGAGAGGCAAGGACTGTACTTACTTCCCCAGTTGCTGATCTTCAAAACTACCACTTTGACCTTTATCTAACTCGGCATTAGTAACAGAAATTATATTGGAACAAAGTAAAAGTAATACCTTCTCCACTATCCCCAGATCTCCTGCAGCCATTACATTTCTAACAATTGTTGCAGCTTTTTCTGCAACAGAATATGCAGAGGCGACCACGCGCATGAGTAGAGCTGGAGAAGCCATACTGAATGCTGAAAAGAAACAAAAAGCAAACTTGTAGATTCCTCTCTTCAAGAGAAGACAAGAAGGAAATATTTTACGTAACATTCCAAACGGATACACTTTAAGCTGAGTAGAAGAGGAAAGTGGGTTACTGCCAGTGAGTAGTAATGAAGTGAGCTTTGACATTTTTAAAAATACAATTAACAAACACAGGGGTATAAAGCTATTTTAGACAAGATTTTTCAGATATCCATGCTCTGTCTGACAGTGATCTGAGTTCTCTGCACTAAAATAAAATCTGGCATTAAAGGAGAACAACAGCAGAAGCAGAAACTCTTTATCATAAATGTCAATAAAAACTGTAGTCTACCTACAATACTTATTTTTTGGACATTTTGAACATAAGTTTGTTTTTTCAGAACTAAATCTACAGAGTTAGTTTGTGCCCAGACTGACGTACAAGGCTACCAGACAGAATGACAAGAGCAATTTTACTTAGTATTTTTATATGTTTAAATATAAAACAGGCTTTTGTAGGTGGCCTAATTGTGGACACAAAATAGGCTAATGACACGCAGATACTGCAAACACCGCACTACCGCACTTGTATGTGAAAGTCTGTTCGTCTAAATTTTACCATCCTTTCTGTATTTCTTTAACTTCTCTTGATTTCTTTAAGGAAATCTATTACATATCCCTTCCTTCCCTTAACACTGCATGTCCTGTCATTCTTCCCATTGTATTGTCTTCTACATCTGGTCCCCAGCACACATCAGTGCAATTCACTATGCCTTCAGTTCCCAAGTAGAATAACTATCACTCTTGCAAAAGGCTAACAATCATCCATTCCTCCCAGCTTTTCTCTGCCTCAGGAAAAAGAAGTATTGCTAACCACACTATATTCTTTAAAATGCAGAACTAATTGCTTTCTATGTTTTCTTGTCAGTTTTTTCTGTCTCTGTAGAGCACATGCTTTTTGGGTTGGGCTCACACATATGATACACTTCCAAATAAACACTTGAGCAGAGAGCTAGAAAAAAATACAGAACAACTCATTAATCAGCACATAGAAGACAATATATTAGGCTTCCCTCACAATTGGTATTTGCAGCAATTGCAGCAAGTATTGCATAAGTGGCAATAGGTCGTTATACAATACGTTTCTTTTCCTGCTTGAGAAATCTACTTGGTAAAGTATACTAAAGGTGATAAGGCTAGCTACTGTAGATGAGATTGATGTGACCTCAAGTTCACATCTGTTTCTAGCAAAGGCAAACAGCAATGTTAGAGGTATCAAACCCCCAAATTTAGCTGTTTTAAGAACCTTTTCAGCGTTTTAGAAACACTGTATGGGTACCTCTAAAGTCAGAAGACCTCTGAAGCTAGAAGAGTAGAGTGATTGAGTACATTCAAAAAGCACGGTGGCTGCGGTGGCTACTGTTAATTATTATTTACTGCTCCTGGATGGGAGCAAAGTGCTCTGGAGTTCTGTAAAATAGCCAAGGTCCCTACCTAAAGCGCATATGTGGTTTATCTTAGACTGGTAACAATGGTTACAGAGGAAATTTTGGAAATGCTACCTGTGGCAAAAAGCAGCTCTCAAACAATTGAAAATCATAGAGCAAATATGTGTCATAAGGCATGGGAAGACAGATAAGATTTTAAGTATATACCATCATGTGAAACAAGGTAACAGGAAGGAAAATTGAATGTAGTTCATTGCATACTGAAAATATCTGGAATATGAGCACTTCTGAGACAGGGATTAAAAAAATTAGCATAGTAGATGGGAAGTTTGGGTTACAGAATTGATCTCAGAGGAAGATAATTATTTTTCATGCTCAGCTTCTCGTTCTTCATTTGACCTTTTACTGCACATTTTTTCCTGCTTCATAAAATCAAGTTAAAACTTACTTAATTGTTTTAAAGGCTTGGTTTATTACCTGTTTGCATAAAGTTTCAAAAGCCTCAGAAAACAATACAGAAATACTGTCTTACATTCTTGAAGCTTGACTCAAGATGTTTCTTGGGCACATTTTTCTTGGACATTCTTAAGGCAAACAAGTCTACTTTCTTTCTGTAGTGAACCCACCTGAAATCTCTAAGCAAACCTTAAAATTAAAATATTCTTACGAAAAACAAGATTTATTATGAGAAACTGAAATTGGAGGTTCAAAAAACCCCTCCCCCTGATACAGAGTAACTAACTAATGAAGTGCAAAGTATGTTATTACTGCAAAAGGTGCCTTATTTTTACAGGGCTGCATCTCCTGCGTGGCACATTTTCTGGTGTGTTGGACCTTTTGGTTAGAGAAGTGTGTGTGCTAGTTGGCCATAAGTTTCTCATCTCTGTAACTTTTTGATCTCAAATTCACTAGTTTATTTATAAGTTATGGCACATCCTTTCTGATGAGGGCAATGTGTAATGTACACTTCCACAATACACTCAAGAATACATTGCTTGTAAGTTTACTCTTACAAAATTGTACGGTTTACAAAGATTGCCCAGCAACTATCCCTCAATTTAAATTTGCATATTACTTTCAAAACACCTTGTCCTCCAAAGACCATCCATCCTTACTCCTAGCCTAGCAACCAAATTGTTGAATGGTCTCAACTTGACAAAGCAGCCTCCTTTGACACCTGCTAAAATACATGAGTTGTCCGGTTCTGGTTGCGCGTTTTAACTTTTAAATATTTAAGTATTACAGGACGGCTACAGTTAATTTACCAAAAGAAGTACGAAGGATTTGTTGATGTTGCTATATCTCAGTGTCTTTTCTGCAAACGACCATTTTCGAAATTTGTAATTTCACCTGATGAAAGGAGGAAACGGACACCACACGCAGCATGCCTTTAAATGCACGTGCTACACTCGGGCTTCTTCCTCGGAACTCCTCAAAGCCCAAGTGACTACAGCTCCCGATTTCTTTACAGTAAACCTTGGCTCACGTTGAGGGAGGTCAGACTCGTCACTGCGCGGGGAGAGGAAGCGGACGGACGGACGGACAGACACAGGCCTGCGTCCCGCTGCCGTCCACCTGCAGACTTCCCGCGGGAAAGGGCTGCGCCACCTCGTTCCACCAGAGTGCTTTGAGGCCTTTTGAGTTTATATTTAAAAAACAAACAAACAAACAAACAAACAAGAGGTGCGATGGCTACCTCACCGTCCCCAGCCGTGCTTGTCCCTTGCGCTCCCCCGGCGGTCCCGGGTCTCCCTCTCCCTCCGCTCACCAGTAGCCTGCGGGCGCTCCGAGCTCGCCAGGAGCCCTTCCTGCCTTTCCCCTTCCCAAGGGATGAAGTCACCGAAACCGAAGTCCAAGCCCCGCCGATCAGCTCCCGCTGCCGCCGCAGCTCCCCGCCCGCACCGCACCGCGGCCCGCCCCTGCGGCCTCTGCACCGGCTTCTTCAGGAAGAACTCGCCCGGGCCGCGTCAGGGGGATGCTGTCGCCTTTACTAAATAAGCTCGAAACGCCCCAGATCCGGGAGGCCTCCGCGGCGGGGAGGGAAAACGCGTTGCTGCGTGACGTGTCCCTTCCCGGGGCCCGTCGCCGCCGCGCCACTTGCCGTAGCGCAGGCGGAAGTGTTTCCCCAGCGCGCGCCGCAGGGAGCCCGTGAGGATGTTTCGGGCCTGGCGGGCGCCGCCGCTGGCCCGGGCCGGGCTGCGGGTCCGGGCGGGGCTCGCCCAGGGCTGGGTGCGCTCCGCCGCCTCGGAGGCCAACAGCCGGCAGCCCGTGGCGGAGAGCCGGCAGGACTCCCAGTACCGGGACACGGTGCTGCTGCCGCGCAGCCGCTTCCCCGCGCAGCTACCGGGGCGGCTGCAGCCCGAGACCGAGCTGGAGACGCAGCAGGTAGCGGCCGGGGCCGGGGCCCGGGCTGGCTCGCCCGCGGGGTGCTCTGCTGCGGGCCCGGCGGCGGAGCCCCGGCCCCGGGAGGGCGGGCGGGGGTTTATTTAGCCGCCCGCCTTTGCTGCGGTTCCCTTCGTGTCGGTGTGGGCTTTCGCGGGTGCCTGGGCGAGGCCGTCTGAAGTCAGCTGTCGGGGGAAGGTGAAGAGCTCGGGATCTTTCGATAGTTACTTATTTATAGCTTGGATACTCGCAAGTTTGTTACGGCTTCGTTTGGAGAAAGAGCGACGACCCTCCTGATAGCGGAGAGCCAGAGTAACGATGTTAGGCTTAGTATTATGCCTGTCTCAGGTTTTTTAATAGTTTTAAACTACTAATGTCTTCTGTTATGAAGTTAGAAAAGTTGTCTCTCCATATTTGTTTGTTTTCGGTACATGTTTTACTGTGAAGCCAAAATTCAGACTTTTTGGAAGTGCAAAGCCCTGTGATGATTTAGGTGTTTTCTTGTTGTTGTTACAGAAATGTGGTTTTTCGGAACTGTATTCATGGCAAAGGCAAAGGAAAACAAAGCAGGAATTTTGTCTTCACGATGGACCACCTTATGCCAATGGAGACCCTCATGTTGGCCATGCATTAAATAAAGTAAATATTTACTCGTTCATACTCTACCATTTTGAAGTGGTAGATACTTCCCATAATGTGCTGTGTGTTCTCCATTCCCATTTAAATCAATAACACTCTAAAGTGTTCAGTATTTTGGTAGGCAGGGCTTTTAAAAAGCAAATGACGGTGTTACGTAGATACCATATGATGGCACAGTGACACATACTATTCCGTGACATAAATACCCTATACCAGTATATGGTACTTGTATGCTGAGTGCTCATTTATGAGGCTGAATGCTTCAGTAAAAAGCAAATATTTTTTTTAGAGAAAGTCCAGCCTTCATTCCTAAGCAATGTTAAATGCATGATTTATTTGTGTATTGAATGTACGTGTGTGGGTGAGTGTGTATTTCTATATGAGTATATGTAATAATGTTACTGTAATGCATGGTTGAGCTGTGCCTTGCTATTCTTTTTTCCTTTGAGTATTTTGCATGTTTGGTTTATTGCATTTGTTTTATCTGGGTATCCTCAACGGAACCACAATGACCAAATGTTGATGGCTTTTGAAATACAAGTTTCAGCTTTGAAATAATACTGCTAAACACATTTGGATGTGTGTAGGTTCAGTCCTCAGAATGACAGTGTTACATATGCTACAAAGTGGGAAACACTAAAATGTGACCCACAGCTTCTTACGGTACTACTGCTAAAGCTTGGACATCTGAAAATGACAAATTTTGTTAGGTGATCACTTACATCAAAAAACCAATAATATGCACTAGGCCAACACTGTAGATCCAGCTCAGTGTTTTAAAAATGAGACCAAGTAGGGTTGGCTCACTTCATGCCTTGCAAGTTTATAAACTGCGTCTTGCAGTTATACAGAATGTGAATTCCTTTGATCAGAGGTGCTTTGAGGTTCTGCCAAAATACAAAATGATGGGCAAGAAAAATCACAAATGCACGGTCTTAAATGTAAATTTATAATGCAGACTTTTCTTTTTTTTTTTTTTTTTTACTAGGAGGGCCTTAATTAATAATGTCACTATTCCACATGGGGGAGCTGAAGTGATAATAGACCCTTGTGTCTTTTCAGATTTTGAAAGACATCACTAATCGTTTCTACGTGATGAGAGGTTATAAAGTACATTATGTGCCAGGATGGGATTGTCATGGATTGCCAATTGAGTTGAAGGCGTTGTCAGAAGTCAAAGGAGCTGAAAATCTTTCACCAATGGAAATTCGGCAGAGAGGTAAATTACTGTTTGCAATATCTTTATAGAAAATGTTGGCTTAAGTATTTGTACATCCTACTCGTATTTTGTATTTTAGACTTATATATAGCTTTTATACTTTATTGTGGGCTTTTCTATTTGCTATTGGTGACATTTTCTATCATCACGCTACATATTTGCCAAGCAGATTGAGTGCAGTGTAATCTTATGAAATGGGATAATTGAACACAGGCTTAATTTGTCGCTGTAATGAACATGCGTAGCATTGACTGTGGGTTTAAAAAAACAGGATGAGGCTAAAGGATTTGGATTTCTGCTTTCCTTAACTGTGTAGTGGCATGAAACTGGAATTTATCAGATCAACATATTTTTGGTTTTTGAAGACTGAATTTGATTAGGAGCTAAAAGGTTGTATGTAAAAATCGGGCTTCATCAGGACAGCTTGGCTCAGTATCATAAGTAGGAATGTATTTGTTGACTATGTTTTTAACAATACTACAAAACTATAGAGGTGATCCTTTTGGGATCCCTGCATTATATGGGAACTATTTTGAAGAAATAATTTCAAATACCATATGTATTGAAAGACATCAACGTTCATCTGCGAAGCTATTTGTAATAAGCAATTTGAATTGCTTTAGCTTGAAATTGCGGCAATGAAATGGGCTAACTTATTTTCAGATGCATGTTGCTTTGAAAAGTTTGGGTCAGCATCAACAGAAGTGGTTAATTTTCACTCTTATTTATTTTATGTTATTTGAGAATGCATTTTGAGAAATTGTTTTTCATAAGTAAATATACTTTTTTTTTCCCCCTCTTCCTTAAAAAGAAAGTTTCTGTTCCAGAGACATTTGTACTTTATGTCCCTGTATTAGTTAAAAAGTGCCACTCCTGGATCTTTTTACTCTTGTGGTTACTTTATGTAGCTACGTCGTTGAAATACATATTTTTTTGGAGCAGTAATAATGTATTTAATACACATCAGTAATTAGTGTATAGTTTCAATCTGTTCGGCTCAGGCTTTTTTAAAAAAACGTCAATAGCATATTTTAAATGTTATTATATTGATCTTAGTGGACTAAACCATGTGCTTAATGGAACTGTTCCCTTTCAGCCAGAGAATTTGCAGAAAGAGCAATTGAGAAACAGAAATCCGCCTTCATTCGTTGGGGTGTAATGGCAGACTGGGCTAACTGCTACCGTACATTTGATCCAAAGTATGAAGCAAACCAGCTGAGAGTCTTCTATAAAATGTATGATAAGGTATGTTGAACTTTTGTTGAAGTGTGTTTCGATTTGTCATGAATTTTGATTCTCCTAACTTTCTTTCGCCCCCCTTTCCTCTTTAGGGTTTCATTTATCAGGACTATAAACCTGTGTTCTGGTCCCCTTCAGCAAAGTAAGAACCAACTTACTAATTCATCTTCAAAATTTTAGCAATGATATCAATAGCTTTTCATGTTCAAGTGTGTTAACTTGTGTTTGATATCTATCCAGAACAGCCTTGGCTGAAGCAGAGCTTGAATACAATGAGCAGCATGTCAGTCGGTCTGTGTATATGAAATTTCCCCTCTTAAAGTCACCACCTAAGCTGAATTCTGTGATAGGTATGACTTCTGTGTAGATTTTAAAAAACTGATAGCTTTTATTTTTGTTATAATTGTAAGTAAAGTACTTCTAATTTGCATCTGTAGATGGATCATCCCCTGCTAGTGTGCTAGTCTGGACCACGCAGCCTTGGACTGTGCCAGCCAATCAAGCAGTTTGTTACATGCCAGATTCAGCGTATGTGTCTTTGACTTGGTTTAGTGATCTCCATTAGTACTTATCAATATTTATCAGCAAAGTTAAAACATTCTGGACTACTATTACATTTTATTTAAGGCATCTTTTTTGTGTTGTTTTTTTTTTTTTTTTTTAAGTGGCACAATTGTAAGCTTTGTTCTGTACCTCTATTAATATATTAATTTCTGCTTTCATTTTTATTTTTTTGAAAGTTATTTCTTCTTCCTAATGTTACGTTGTCTTGAAATTCTGAGATTTAAGAGTGAATCGGACATGTAGATCTTAAAACATTTTTTGCTGTGTTTTAGAGATGGAGCCTTTAAACGATTTGTAGCTTTATGGTGTTTGTAATTATTTAGTATCACAAATATGTATTTGCATTGTAGATACTCAATTGTGAAATGTACAACTACTGGTGAACACTTCATTCTAGCTGCAGATAGAGTTGAATCTACAGCTGCTGTTTTGGATACGCAGTTTGAGGTTATGTCAACATGTAAAGGTAGGCTTAAATGTTGTTAAGGTGCTTAGAAATCTGCTTGCAGGCATCTGAAAACTGCTTCAGTTCTGATGTATTATTAAGTTTGTTTATATTTCGAGAACATGCTTCACTAAAATAATACAGAGGAGTCTGTCAGACTTTGTATTGGTGTATTGTATCTCAAATTTTCATGCATAGATTTCAAAGTACGTTTTAAAATCTGGATTCGCACTTGGAAAACAAACACAGAGTGGAAGTCCGTTCAGTATGAAAATCTTAATTACACTGAATGCAGTTTGTCTGTCTTTCTCATCCCTTGCTTATGAGAACAAGGGGCTAATTACAAGTATGCTTGCTGCTGACTGCCTAATTGCTAAATTCTGTGAAAACTATTGAAATTAGCTAGTGTAGCAGAATTGGTAGCGCTATCAGCTGCTCTTGTCATTTCATATTACTTTCCAAGTTTCTCATTGTTAATCTGTTGTAAACTTTCACCATAACCATGAAGACTATTGAGGTGTTGTAGGTGACTGTTGTCTGTACAGACAAACTAAAGTTAAGTTTGCGTCCTAACAAACTGCATGGTGGTATTTCTTGATAGACTTCCGATTCAGTGTCATGAGTTGGGATTTAATGTGTCATCTGTGTACTTTATTCATTTGCCTTGATTAGTGAGTCAGTGCTGGGTATATGTGTATCTAAAGGAAGTGAGAAATCTGTTTCTATGTGACTTTTTCTCTTCAGATTGTTTTGGTGTCTTTCCATGCCTTCTTTTTCAGATGGGGAAAATAAAGAAATCTGTTTCTGCTTAATAATCTTGTTTTCACCTAATGATAAAATGTTTTTACCTAATGATAAACTTACCTGGAGGTAATCTCACAGGTTCCATCTTCTTGAATAATGTGATTTGCAGATAACATGTAACAGTACAGTTGGACCTTCTTGAAAAGAAATTTATTATTTGAACCTGTTCTTTTTAACTAATAACAGAATATATGGGAAGATATGTTTGTTACTTTTCTGTATTTGTCGACCTAACTGACAGCAGTTCCTAAACATGTTTCTTCTAAGAAGAAAGCATTCAATGAAGGCTATTTTGTCACATGAAGCATTCCTCAAGCTCTGTGATTCTTGACTTTCAGCAAGGCTTTACTATTAAGATTTCCTCAGTGGTTTTTTAACCTTAAATTGTCACTGGCTTATTTGTGCTGTACTCCCTTCCTTTGTACAAAATTTAGAGAATTTAAATGGATTCTTCGTGGTAATATCAATACTTAGTGGCAGAACTAGAAATAGATCCCAGATTCAAGGTTTTTAGCCTACTAAATCATTATTGAGATCTGTTTCTGGAACACTAACATAGTGGTCCTCAAGGAATGGGAATGTGTGGAGTGTCTCTAGGTGGAATGTCACTACTAGCAGAATACCATTGTCTGAGGTAGAAGAAAAGCTTTTTCATCAAAGGAAAAAAAAAATATCTATGAGCAAGATTAACGATGCAGAGAATTTGAAAGTACTTGGATGGGGACCCACAAACAAGATAAAGTAGTAGTACATCTGAATAGCATCCCACGCATACACTTGCTGATCAGTTGTTCCATTTCTGCTCTCTGATAAAAGCAGCTGAATGCATGAATTGTTTCTCTATTTTCTCTTCTGTTTTTTTTTTTTTTCCACTCCCAGGTGTAGATTTGGCAGATGGTTCTTGTGCTCATCCCACAATTCCTGGCAGAGTCTCTCCTCTGTTACCTGCAAATCATGTGACAATGGCAAAAGGCACAGGATTAGTTCATACAGCCCCAGCTCATGGTATGGAAGACTACAGCGTAGCTTCCCACCATCAGCTGCCCACGGTACTTCATTTTTTCAGCTGTCACTCTTGATTTCCTGCAACTGTTTGATCACGTGCCACTAAAGTGCTTGTTGTAATTTGCACATAAGACTTGAAAATGTTTTGAAGCATTCGGATAAGTGCGAGTATCACTAATGGCCTGCAGGAGTGCAGAACTAACCTTAAAAAAGTGTGTATCAAAATAAAATGATGAAGTATCTGCCAATTATAGCTTACAGGGAAGTGGTAGAATAGAATCCAATTTCTTGCTCCGTGTTATTGTGGGGTTTTTTACAGGATAACACGGACAACAATTCTCTTGTAATCTTTAATTATGCATAATCAGTTTGTTTGATGAAAATGAAGTTGCAGGGTATTCTTTTTCTCTTTTACTTTTTTAAAGAGGTCACTCTTGAAATGTTCCAAAACCTGATAATACTCATATTTTTGCTTGTTTTTTTCTGAGGGTAGGGTTTTTCTTGGCGTTTTATTTGGTTTTGGTTTTCAGTGTTAATTTGGAAAGTCACTGAAATACTAACCAGTGAGTTGATGTAAGACAGTTGTGGTATGTCTGCAAATGTAATGGCGCTTGCTTCTTCTGATACGTAAAATTCACTTGCCTTGCAGATTACTAAATTGCAGTTCATTAAATCTGAAGCGTACCTAAATATAACATCCTTTGCTATTCATCAGAAAAGTAGTTGCTCTGCAGAGTACTTAACTCACTTTTGAACACCAAAAAGGTAATTAATTGCCACGTGGTTTTATTAACATGATTAACATTTATTTTAAGGATTGTCTTGTGGATGAAGGTGGGTTTTTTACCGAAGCTGCAGGTCCTGAACTTCAAAACAAGAATGTCCTTGAAGAGGGGAATGAAGCTGGTGAGTATTTGATGTTTAGCCATTTGTTGCTGTACAGTTACATTCCTGCAGATATATTTGAGGGTTCATATAAACTAAACACATTTTGAATATGGATGAGGTACAGGCACTTCTTATTTGTTGATCATGGAAAGGAATGATTTGAGGTTAAAAATGGCAGTATGTTCAAGTCAGATTTTAATCTTGCCTCATTTTTTCTCTCAGTCATTCAGATGCTTCAAGCAGCCGGGAGTTTGTTAAAAGAAGAGAAATACGTGCACAGTTACCCATATGACTGGAGGACTAAAAAACCAATGATCATTCGTGCCAGCAAACAGTGGTTTGTAAATACAGCCAGTGTGAAGGCTACAGCACAGGTATATAATTTTGCTTTCTTATGGGACATTTAAAGACAGCTGATGCTGTTTGGAATCAGCAAAACAATCTTGCTATAGCTCACGCCAGAATATGTTCTTTTCTAGGATTTACAAACACTGGTTGAAAAGTGTTAGTTATTTGTAGAAGTGATGAATGTTGTCATTTTTTTGTCAATATTGATATAATCCAGGATAAATACATTGACTGATGTATTTGTTCATTGTATTTACAGAAGATGTGTAAGTTTCTTAGAGCTACTGACTTTTTTTCCCCAAAATATTTTTAAAAATACAATGTTTCAAGGAATTAAATCAAAAGAGACAATTTTATTACTATTAAAATTACCTTTGTTGTTATGGTAGTCTTGCACAGCCGGACATCTTTATTTGCCCTCCTATTACTTTTGCCACAATCCTATTTTAAAAAACTTTAAAACATCTTTTTTTTTAATATGCAGTGCTCGTTGAAATTATGTACAACCACACAGAAAACTCAGAGCAGCACCTTAGGCCGTCTTGGGTAACAGTGATTTCATTCTAATTAGGGCATGAGGCATTTATTCCATATTCATCTTTATCTAGAACGAAGGAAGACATGATGGTTATTCAGTGGAGCTGGGAGTGAGTGGTAGCCCACACTGTGTAATCCAAGCAGTGTGTTAGTAAGATGGGGTTTCAAAGCAGGTAACAAGCACAAGACACAATGAGCTGATAAACTTCAGATAGAGATACTGATGCCTTTTCTAACTCACTTTAGGGTGCGTCTGCTAGAGGATCAGAGCCGGCAAAAAAGGGTTGGTTGCTCTGTGGGGAAATATACAGTATATACAGCGTTCGAAGGATGTTATTGAAGAGCAACATATGGTGAAGTAAACAAAGTAAATGGGACAGTTGCCGGAGAACACATTATTCAGTACTGGGAGTGCGAGTGTAGACCTGTATCTCTTTTTTCTGGTAGCATAAACAGTGTTTGTCTGAATGCTGAAGCACGGTCAACAGTTTGCTGTCTACTTTATAGGAAGTGCTGAAAAAAGTGAAAGTTATTCCTACATCTGCAGTGAACAGAATGCTTGAAATGCTGGACAGAAGGACGTTTTGGTGTATATCACGGCAAAGATGTTGGGGTGTTCCGATTCCTGTTTTTTATCAGAAGAACACAGGAGAATGCTTGATAAACAGGTATTTGTCTAGCTTTATATACTGAAAAATGAAAGAACGAGCACTGTCTGTTGTGCTGCAGTTGCACAATATTATAAAACTTCTAACTATTTAAATATAAATACATGCTTTTACTTGTAATTGTTTATACACAGAACTAACTCAGCTATAAACTAAAACAATCCAAAACTTATTGCTGAAGGTGACTTCTTTGTAAATAATAGGAATCAATTTACTTAGATACTCAAGTTACCTGAAAAATCCTCTTGATAGTAATTGCTGCTTTCATCATTCGTCTTTAATTTAAGTGAGCTGGCAGTAATCACTGACCTTTACCTTTAAGCAGAGTAAAATGCAAGTTGTAGTTAGAATAGCTTGCCACTGTAATTTTAGCACTGTAAATTGAACAATACAGGCATTTTGTCAAAAGAGCTTTTTGCAATTGAATAAATGACAGTGAGATAATCTGAAGTGGAATAACCAAAACAGTTGCAGAATAAATAACTGCACTTTGTTTCAAAATAAAATTAGAGTGTTTTTGAAGAGCCAGCCTCAATAAATATAAGTAGATGACCTTTAGCTTTATGATTGGGTCTGTCTAAAGCTTCAGATGCTAGCCTTATTCTGCCATCTTGCAATATCCAGATATTGCAAACACTGTATTTCAGGAATTCCAGACAACATAATGGGGAGGAAATCCAAGCTATGCTTTAAAACAAGAAAACTCGACCAAATATGATCCTGTTCTGTCTTCTAAGGAGTAACAGAGTTCTGCTTTTACTTGTTTGGGGAACAGACGTTTTCAATTGTGAATATCCTCTAAGAGATGATTTCATAAAAATAGTATTGTGGAGTTCTACATTCATTGTTTATTTCCATAATTGTTTTCTGTCTTGAGGTATGCTACCATAACTCCATTTTATACAGTTTAACCTTACAACCGTTAGTGCAGATTCATTAAGGATAATAAGATTACATAGCTGGAGATGAACTTAAGTAGTGTTGCAGAACTTTTTTTATTCTGATGTTGAATAAATATACTGCAGAGAGTCCAGCATGTTTTCCAGAGGCTGGACTAAGCACATAAGTATAGTAGTAGGTGAGGCTTAGGGTGTGGAGAGCAGGGAATGGACTTTAGGCAGTTAGTCCTTGGCTTCACCTAGCATAACTGGGTGTGTAGGTGCACAGATACGTACTTTGACTCTGTCACAGTAAGCAATAACTGTGGGAAAATACCACAATAACTGTAGTCATTTATAGTACCTGAATAATGCTGACACACATCAGGAAATAAAGGAATGGAGGCTCCGTGGGGTGTAAAATAATTTTATCTGCAAAAACTCACCATATTAAAAAGTATGTGTATGTTCACATTAAAAAATTACAGTTTCTGGGAATACCTATTGTAGTCCGTCTGTGGAGTAGGGCTGAGTGTGTTACTTGTGCTTGCTTAAAATTGTTAAACATGTAGTCTAACAACAAAATAAGAGTGTAATGAAAAACAGTTTAGCATTTGGCAGTCAAACATGAAGAGCACCATGAAGCAACAGCTCCTTCAGAACACAGAGGAGCTGATGTGGCTGGTATAGAAAGCATCTGAAAGGTGGGATGCATGGGAATTCCTTTAGATTGTAGTAAAACTACCTTGAAAGCCAGTGCCCTGTATTAAAAAGCGTGTCTTTTGTAAGTGTTTGAGCTGGGTGAGATTATTGCTGAAGTTGTACGATATGTGGCAATTGGGGCATTTTGATGTGATAAACTCTGCAATAGTTTAACAGCTCAACCTTTGTGTGTAGGTATTGGCCAAGCAGTCACGCATGTAGGTGAATGGACAAAGGGACAGTGTGACATGTTTGGTTAGATCTGATCTGGAGGGGAGGAAAGAGGCATTTAGGGAAAAGTTTAGACGCATCCAGTATGCTTGAAAAATAGGTTTATTTCATTTGACTGACAGCTTCTGATGCTTATTTATAGTCTGTACTCTTTACTTCTAACATATTTTACAGTACAGGTGAAAGAAAACTGTGAGACAATCATTAAATATTTAAAGTTAGCCATAGCAGACTTGTGTAACCAGAGTAGGAAAAGTGCGCAGAATATTGGCCTATAGAAATGACAGGCAAATGCAGAAAGCAGTCTGTCAATTCATAGGTCATTTTCCTGGACACCAGTTCTTATTGAAATAAACAGCTAAGCCCAAATATTTTGTTTCATTTGCATTGTCATTTTGAAAATTGTATCAGAGTAGGCTGCTGACACATTTCTAACACTTAAGACATTTCATGTTCAGATTGTGTGAATAACTGATATCATTAAAACAACAGTAAATAACTTACATTTCAAAACAAAAGCTGTTTTCTTATCTGGAATGCTGGATAAACGTGCTTCCAGTAGCAGCTGCTCAGGAGTTTTTGCGTGGCTATCAAAAGTAACAGCATCTCCACTGGAAGCCAGTGTAGTCCACATGGAGTTGCTGTTACATATGAGAGCACCAATGGTCAATCTTGTGTGATCCTGTTTATATCACCTGTAAAAAGACTGTTGGTTTTTTCTTTTTTTAAAAAAAAGAAGTCCCTAAAATAAACCACTGTGTTTCCCTCTGTGAGAGTTTCCTCTGAATTTGTCACATGAAAGGCTGCAGAAAGCTTCTCTTTCAAGATGCAGTCTCTCGTCTCTGGAAAAAAAAAAATACTTTTCCCACACCAACAATCCTTTCTTACTTGAAAGCCAAGAGCTAGATTGTAATCTTGTATGCAACAAGTTTGATGCAAGATCCCCATGAGTCTTCTTGTTTGCTGCTGTAGCCCCCCCCCCCATAGCCCTAAAAGACATTTGATTGTGTGACACTGTTGTCTATGGTTATAAATTTAATACGCTACTGATTATTAGATTATTGATGTAGAGTGTATCACATCATATTGTAATCAGGAATGAAAAAATTGTTATAAAATAGCAAAACCCTATATAAGACAGAGAGAGGAGAGAACATTGTTTCATTATTGCCATTTTCAGTAAGAATACAGAGGTAAGATTCTGTGTGATTTTTCTGCAGAAGTGGAGGAAAAAAGACTTTAAATAGAGTACATGCACAAATAAACACATACACTCTTTGTCAACTTTCCAAATTTAGTAGATTTCGAGAGAAAACATTCTGATTCTAGAAAATTCCGTAACTTACAGAAGAGAAGAGAGAAAGAGCTCCAAAAGTAAACTGAGAGATTTACATTTCCAATAGTAGCTCAGACCAGGTAATAAATGTGAGATACATACTTTAATCTGACCTCATGCAATAACCTCTTTACAAATTCACTTTTCAGATATTGGTAATAATAAGTACTATTGCAAAGATTAGTCTAATGGTTGAGAACTTTTGTCCCCTTCTCTGTGACTTTTGATTAACGAGTAACTTAATTTTTGACAAAGAAAACCCCAACCTGTTTTTGAAGTAGAGCTACCCTGCACTTTAATCGGCTTTTTAAAATATTAAGACATTTCAGCGACTTGTAAGCAATAGCAACTTACCGTAACCTAAATACTTACTACTGCAGTATCGCTGTTCATGTAAAAAAGAAGATAACTTGCCTTCTTTACTGTTGTTTGAAAAGAGGTCGAGAGAACATCAGGCACTGTATTCTTCTCCTCCTGACTATGTCTTAATGCTGCCTAATTTCTGTTAACACATTAAATAAGTGTTCAGCATAATCAATATCAGACTTCAGAGTGATTGGCTGGTGTCGTGGTAGCGTGAATTGCCGTAGGGGTTTCAGTGTTAAAACGTAGCAAGTGACACGTAATGCAAGTTCTTCTAGATAGTGTATGAATACAGGGCAAAGTTTTACAATGGTGTTTATTGCTAACTCAGTGAATTATCACGCTCACGTTGAAGCGCACAGATTATAAAGTGATGAGTAGTTATTTGAGAAAGGTGGTTTTCACTTGCTCCTTACATAAAAGTACTTCGCAAAAATCTTCCTCCTTACAATACAGATACCTTAAGTATAGTCATTTCTCTCTCTTGTGGTAATAGTTAATCATAAGGATCCTGGGAAAAGGTTAGAGGAACAGGGAGTTTTTTTGTTTGTTTGTCTTGGGTTTTTCAAACTGTAGGAGGAAAAAGTATTTCTTGAAACAGTATCTGGGAAATCTGTGGTCTTAACTGTCTCCTCTTATAAAATACTTGCCTGTTAATGTTCACTTATATTCTCTAGGGAAACTGAATATAATGAAAAAGACTTGCACTGCTAAAATGTTTTTATTACTTGATTTGAAACTATGATAGAATTTTGAGAATACTGGTCAATAACAGGTTGACTTCAGTCATTGACTCTATTTCTTGTAAGTGATTGATAACACAAATCTGACCTTCTTTTAGTTGTCTGAAAACTTTTATCTGTAGCGTAATCGTGTCTGTTAGTTCACGTGCTGTGAAAATGTGTCTTTGAAATAATTCTGCCCTTCCTAAAATAACAATACAAGACTTTTCATTGCATAGCAATACACTTGGTAAAAGGTTAGTCCATAGTATGTTTCGTAGTAATGGTGTATCTACAATGGTAGGCAACTGTTGTGTGGCGTTGGCAATACTTACTTACTGTAAATGAAGGCAGTCGTTTTATGATGGTTTCCCAAGGGAGATTGATAGCAAGGTTTTGTTTCCTTCTTGTCCCTCCCCCTGCCTCCGATGGAAAGGAGAACAGTTCATCCTCGCTACAGGTAATACGGTTTACACTAACACAGTGTTTCAGGTCTCCCCCCCCTTATTAATTTCTCCAAATATTGGTGTGATAGGCCTGACCTTAATCATGATCTCTTCCGTTGAGGAGAGATGTCGTTGCAATTAACAGGTGCTGTGTCAGAAAACCGGTGGCGCTTCAGACTGTTTCTCCTTTACTTAAAGCTTAGAACATCTGACAAACTGAGATTTCTGCTGTGATCGAGCTGAATCCATACAGTTACTGGAAAACATTGTTACGAGTGTATTCCTAGATGTTGTCCAAGGTAGCTGTTAGTTTTGGTCTGTAGCTGGATTTATCACCTTGTAAAAATCCCTACAAACATTGATACCATCGAATGCCCGTTGAATGCTTTAAAAACGTATAGGTTGAAAATGAATTAATCCCTGGAGTTTCTGTTCCTCTATTGAAGTGTATTTGCACTATGGAAAAGTGACAACCTTAGTTCCTGTTTAAATTTTCTACTTGCTTTATAGGGCATGCTGGTAACTTTTCTATGCTAGTTATTGGTGTAATTCTTGATTAGAAAAATTTTCTGGCTCTAGTTTGATGCCAGAGCCATTAGCTGAGCACTGAATTAATTCTTCCATGAATCACTCACCATGCACTAACATTTTATGTGGCAGTAAGCACGTTTTAGGGTAAATGGTCCTCTTTTTAATTTACCTACTCTGTCTTTTGCTGGTGACTGCCATGAGTGAGACTTAGCCAGTAACAGGAAGGCATTGAGACTGTGGAGAGAGCTCTTGAAGTATTCACTCGAAGACAACTAGTTATCCATAATTGTTTTTTTAAAATACATTGATAGTTTATTTGAGAAGAATCAAAGATGGAGCCTTCTGTTGGCAAGGAGTGAAAAAATACTGTTGTGTATTGCTTTTTCTAAAATGTTCCCGGGTGCTATGGTCTGTGTCATCATTGAAGGTCTGGGTGTAAAGCGGACCGCTTCAGTGGAAGGTACTGACCCTGCAAGGGAGTCAAATTCAGTGCAATAGTTTCCTCTGGGCTGAGACAAACAAACTTCTCCTTGGCTTATTTGATTTTTTTTTTTCCTGAGAGCTTTCTGAATTTGGAGATTTAGCCTGAAGGAGGCAAGACATAAGGGATTCTTACCAGCTACCTACCAGGACTGGAGCTGTTGTTTGCTTTTGTCTTGGAGAAGTAACACTTCACAACTGGAAGTACAGGCAAATAGGCCTCTGTGCAAATAATTCTGAACGGAAAAGATACCATTCAGAACTGGAGCTCCTAAATGTTGTTTTACCAAGATAAATGTTAGCAGATATAGTACAAAGCCATAAATTGTGTGCTATCATCATTAAACTGGAAGGTGAATGATACCCATTTTAGTCTGAAAGGGTAAGAATGGCAGTGGTATGCTAGCTGGCTGTCGCTTTGTGAGTGTTACTGGTTAGTGGGTTTTCTCTCCAGAAAACCTACTGGGATGTTCTACAGGTATTTACTTTGAAAAGTTAATTGATTAATTGATGATTGATTAATTCATACAAAACTGTTGGTCTGTTATTGCAATTTTATTCCCACAATCAAAAACAAAACTGCATTTTCTTCTTACTGTTGCACATCATGTAATTAAATAATAATTTGTTCTACATCATCTTAGAGAACATGGGTTTTCATGCTTAAACTCTGTGTGTAAGAGTCCACTAAATGTTGTAGTGATGTAGCTCAACTTATTAGCAGCACAGAAAAAATATTGTGCTGAAGCCCAAATACAAAACTGAGCAATGACACTAAAGAAGTTCTGTCATCTGCCTTTTGTGTGTTCAAGATAATTATGCCAGATCATTATTTTACTTTTTCCCCTTCCACAATACTGTGTGAAGAAGTTAGTTAATTGATTAAATCTTCATTTCTTGAGTTAAAAACAAATCTCTGGTGGCTTGGTTAACACAGTGGTTTTTGCTTGAAGTTGGCCAGTCATGATGACCTGCTGTACTCAAATACAGCAGATGTCTTTAAAAAATCACCTCTTTAGTAAGTGCTTTGTGAGTCAGCAAGACAGTGTGTGCGGTTTGTTTTGGTTTTTGAGCTATCTTAATTTATGTCTAGACTTGGCATTAAATGACATTAAAAATCAATTCCCTGTCGCCTTACCTACTGCAGACAACAATTGAATGTGTCATAAATAGCGCACAGAACTGCATGCCTTGTGGTTGCATTATCCATTCACATCAAAAAAAGTGCTTAGTTAACTTTTTTATTTTTCTTATTTCCATAGTATCTGTTTATTTCAGGATCTTTGTCCTGGCTGGTGCTATACCGTATGAACTCATATATTGCCTTCAGAGTGTACATTGAATGGTTGTTTGCATCATTTCGCTACTGACTACGGAAGTTTCAGTTTCCCACATTATTGGGATTAATATATTTTTATATATATATTTCTTACCATTTAAAAAATGTATTGCTAAAAAGGGGGAATTCAAGCAACCAGAAGTCAAACATATATGTACATTATTCGAAATGCTGCCATTTTGTAACTCTTCATTTCCACATGAGTTCTCAAGGTCTCTTTATCCAGTGGAGAAAAGAAGCTTGTTGTCAAGAAGAGCAAATATTGGCAGGGGAAATTGTTGTTTAGTTTCTGTAAATTCAAGGTCAAGAAGTAAGTGAAATGGATTTTAGAAGTTTTCAGGCTGCTGGCATCTTTTCCAAGTGCCCAGTTACTGAGTATTTGCAGAAAAAGCTGTTTGGAATACATGCGGGTTTCTGTATGTCCAGGTTTTACACAATCCCACCCATCTTGGAAGCCAAAAGTAGGAAGTCTTTTTAATACAGGCAGAAAGCTCTGTGGAGCCTCGTCTGGATTAGAAGCTGGAAAATCACAGGTTTAAATAGCTTGATCTCTTTGTCAGTACATCTCACCACTTCAGATCTGGGATACTTGTAGAAAGGTATGACTAACTCATCAATTCATAACCCCCTTTTTTCCTTCTAACCCAGTGAAACTATCACAGATGTCATCAAAGTAGTAGAGCAACAAGGAACAGATGCATGGTGGACCCTTCCTATTGAACAACTACTATCAAAAGCGGCTGTAGCAAAGGTGATTTTTTGACTTCAAATACAGAAGGTGCTTGAGACAGTTCAGTGATAGGAAATAATATAAAACCTTCATATGTTCCCATGATCCTTTTCAATCTCTACATTCATGAGAAGGTATCCTCTGAAACGAATATTCAGAAAGTGAGATCGGAGTATGGCAAAATACACAGAATCAGATTTGTGCCATTAATTCAGGGCAGAGATCTCTATCCTCCTTTTAGTTCAGGAGGAAAGTGACATCTTAATTAACCAAATTATGAGCTCAAACATATATTAAGTCTTTGTCATTAAAACAGATTAGAATTTTTATTTATTTCTTCCTAACTTTTTATTGTTCCTTTAACAATTGCGTTCTTAAGATAGCACACAAACTGCAGTGTTACTCCTCCATCTCATGGTTTTTTTGGTAGTTTTTCCTTATTCTGTGTTGGTTTTTCATTGGTAGTTATCTGGACACTATTATGAAAAATCGTCTAAATTATTTCGTGTTCACTCACAAAGTTGATAGCAGAGCCTGTACAAAACTGGTCCAGAAACCAAATCTACTTTATTTCTTGCTTTGAAAAGCATTGATGATACAGAGTATTCTATTTGCATTATTTAATAATTGTTTTTCCAATAGGCTGGTGGTCATGATGTTTCGGATTATGTCAAGGGACAGGATGTCCTAGACATTTGGTTTGACAGTGGAACTTCCTGGGCTCATGTTTTGGAAGGTACAGAATTAATATGTTGATCTTTTAAAATGCTTGGACAACAAAATATAACTTTTGCATGATGGTGTTCGTATCAGCAAAACTGAATTAGGTTATACCAGCAGCAAACTGGTTGTGACTTCTTGTAAAGCGGCTTTTGCTTGTAAAGATTAGGATTTAATGTTGGCAAACTCATTTTCAGCACAGTTGAAGTTGAGATTTTTCTAATATTCTGTTCTGACTGATTCTGCCATGTGGTAATCAGAACATGTTTGTTTTTAGTATGGGAGTTTCATGACACAAATGGCCAAGGTACTTTGCTCTTAAATTATTTTCAGTTAACAAATTATGTTAGTGCTTGTGCATGCTATTTGAAGCAGAACACAATTGAGATCAGCTGCTGAGTCTAAGCGAGTTTTATAATTTTAACAGTGTAGTTGTACTTTTTCACTTCTTATTACTTTCAGTAACTAAAGCAGTATATTGGGGCTTAAAATACTTACTATATGTTATTTATAGCTCCTACTGCCAGTAGTTGTTACTCAGCAGGTATATATTTGTATAAAAATATATAAAATACACACTGTTTGCCTGGAGGATGGTCCAAAGTCAGGAGTCCTTTCTGAAGGAGGAGTCTGGTCCCATACATCAAGTCTGTTGGACTTTAATCCCTCAGTACACAATTGCTTGATAATAATCTTGTTGAATTATAAAACACGTTAGTACCAGAGGTTTTATTTCTTAGCAACCTGGTCAGGCAACAGTACCATCAGCAAACATTCATTTTCCAGAAGACCTTTACATATCTTAAAGTTCATACTCTTTAAAATGTTTCTGGTTTGGTTTTGAAAGGTATAACAAAGTAGGTGGTATTTTATGTCCACAGTTACATACTTGCATTCTTTAAGGACTTAATACCTCAGTTTGCAGAAACTACCTCTAAAACAGCATAGAGGAAAGACATCACGTTTAAAAAGAAATAGCAGAATGAAGACTCTTGTTTCACTGTTAATTTGTGTAAGGCTCCCATATGGATTCTGTAATGTCTAATAAATGCTGGGTCTTTCATAATAGACTTCTCCTTTCATGGAACCATGGAAAGTTCCTCTTCTCTATCTAGTCATCTGTTTTCACGAAACTTGCTGGAACTTGGTGTGTGTAAGGCATCTTCTTTCGCTATCTGACATGACTGGAGTGGTTGGTTCAAAAGTTGGGGGAACAACTAAAGAGCAGTGTGATCTTGTAAGCCTCTTTATCTTCAGAAATGACACAAAAGTTGTATTACCTTTTTTCCTATGTAATTGAGGCTCCCAGCCACTGCCAGAAGTGGAAGTACAGTCTCAGTGAGTCATATGAAATTGCTGTTTTAATTTACCCATTATGAAAAATTCACTTTGCAAGAGAACTTGTTGAATTATAGTTTTGTCTTGCATTTTGCAATATGCACCAGCTTTTAAAACTTTTTGCAGAACTTCTTCCTATGTCAATAAAAATAATTGGCAAGGCTTACAAAGAGGGTAACTGATGAGGTTCTTTTCCAAAGTACTCTGGGGGAAAAAATGGATTAAATCCTCGGAGAAATCCAAAATTGCTTAGAGAATGTCACAACAGGAAGAACTTCCCGTGGCTTAAACTCATGAAAGCAGAGAGTCATATGGAAGCTAACGCGCTACCTGTAAAGTGCTACCTGTTAATTTTGTAGTAGGAGATCAGTGATAACGGCAGTTATTGCTTGCCTTCTGATGAGAGTGTCATGCATGGCAGTATTTCTTTCGCAGCACGTGATTTAACGGAGTATATACTTAGGGAAGCGGTGGAATCGCCATCCCTGGAGGTATTTAAAAGACAGGTAGACGTGGTGCTGCGGGACATGGTTTAGTGGTGGTTTTGGCAGTGTTAGGTTGGTGGTTGGACTTGATGATCTTAAAGGTCCCTTCCAACCTAGGTGATTCTATAATAGATGGCTAAAACTGTGAGACTAAAGTTTATAATTGCTTCACTCTACCATGAACTCAGCTTATTGAAAATTATAAATCAATGATCTGTCTGTTAGTAACCAGCAGGCATAAACAGCGTTACAGATTTCCCTGCCAGTTCTAGTCATGCAAAAATAAGTCATTCTCTTCAACGTCTCTGCAGCTTGGGGAACTGAGGCCTGAGTTTTCACTGGACTTGAACTAGTTGTGTCTAGGCTTATTAAAGGAGCTGGAGCAGTTATAAAATTTATCCCTTTAGCTGATGGCCGCAGAGATGGCTTTCAAAACATACGGCAGGTTGGGAAGAGGGTGGGGAGGAGGAAGAGAAGAGATTCTGCAATATGAGGTTTTTGAACAGGTTAAAGGAATTGCTCAGTGGCCTACATCATAGGTTGCGTTCATGTAGTCATATTTCTAACTCTTGCCCTGCTGCCTTTTCTACCAGAGGCAGGGCATAGTTCTGAAGCAAATGACTTAAACTTGCTCTTTTGTCATTAAATTATGGTTGGCTTCCTTTTTGCAGCCTAGGTGTATCAAAGGTACCACTAACTAAATGACAAATTAACCAAACTGTTCTACATCAGCAGTGTAGCAGCTAGGAAGGTGTGACTTACACACCAAGATAAAATATTTAGCTACTGTAGTCACAAAACCAAAAATGAACATTTATAACTAGATTGTGTGTAAAATAAATAGTGCCCCACTTGCACCATGGAGAGCAGATCCACTTGTGCGATGTGCTCTGAAAAACCCCACTGCTTCTAGAGTTTTTTGGGCTACAGTTTCCTTTGTTAATGCTCTGTTTGCCTAACGCTGTTTTCACTGAATAGTTTATTGTTGTGCTATCTAATCCTGTTTATTTCTTGCTGCACACTCCTCAAGTATTTTTTGAAAGAACTGTTTCCATATTCTTTTATGCAATGTTAAAATTTTAAGTCTGAATGTTTCATACATTAATAAATTAATTTTCACTCTACTTCTGTGAGGTAGAAGAGTGTTAATACCCTCCTTCCAAAAAGAAGGTGTGGTAAAAACAAAATCTGGTTCAAGAGCATTTGCTGATTTTGAATACTATAGTGCCTAGGACTTTTTTTTTTTTTCTTCTTTTCTTTCTTTGAAGCTCAGTTTGTGTTCAGTGCTTTGGAGTATCCATTTTAGCGAATTTGTTTCTGTCTTTAAATTCTCTTACAGGTCTTGACATTTTCGTCATGGGCAGAGTGCCATCTGCACTACAAACATGATTATTCTTTTTCAAAATATTTCATATAAAAATGCACACTGGACTGTATTGCGGTGTCATATGCCATTGGTAGAAGTCACACAGCTTTTTACCCGTAGTTTTGTATTGCAGTGACAGTAGTTTTCAGCATTAGAACTTTTTTCCCTGTCTTATTGGCTAATATTTAACTGAATGAATGTGATTATTTTACAACTTACCTATCTAAGAGTTTAAACTTTTGTGCTGACTGAGAGACTTGAATTTATCTTAGCTGATTCATTCCTGGCATTAAAATATAATACGTTTTAATCTAAAAGTCAAAGTCTGTAAGATCAAAGATACGGAATCTTGAAATCCAAACCAGAAGGATCATAAATTGTAATTCTCTTTAATGACCTATGTACTATACCTCAGTGTAAAATAAACAACTGAGAAGTCTCTTCTGGGTTGTGGGACATACCCTTCCATTTACAAAGAAACATGTGCACTGTTCTAATTAATTTGTATATAACCATTGCAGCTTTAATGAAACTGAGGTAGGGGAGCTACCTGTGCACTTAAAAGGCAGGCTTTGTATGTGCAAAACCCGTGTTTCTATTTTACAGAGATAAAATGTTCAGGCCTCTATTAACTTTGTAAGCTATATTAGCCAGCCTGCCAGATGTACTAGTTCCTGTCAGAAAAGACCAATACAGTTTTCTGTTTGTAATTAGTTGTTTTCCATGAAAAGTTCACTTTTCTAAAACCAGTGGCTAGTAAACTAGTTGTAAATAAGAAATGTGTCGCTGCTTCTGTTACAGATTTTCCACTGTTATCTTCTTCCTTACCACAAATATTCTTTTTATCATGTCCTCACAAGTATTTCTGTGTTGTTAATAAAAAGGCTGAACCCTACTTACTCTACTTTTAAAACCCAAACTCTTTAGATTTTCTTGAAGGAATAAACAAATGTGTTAAAAACCGTAACATCCACCCACACATTTTTCCTGTGCTAGCTGGAACTGCATGGCCTTGACCTTTGTAATGTTGAACTTCCTTTTATTGCAGGATGGATCTAAATATCGAAACTTCCATTAAGTTAAACAAATAAATCGAGTGTGTCAGCAGCAGAAAGAAGCATTGTCTCAGGGGTTCTAGGAGAAGGATAAACAGAGCTAGTAGATAAAAACTGAGTAGAGAAACTTTTGTCTGAATATCTGGAAAATTACACCACTGATTTTAGAATCAAAACTAAATTCCTGCCAAATGTGCATGTAATGTTGCACATCTGTAGGCTTTGACTTGCATGTTCTGCTGTGCTCAACGTTATTCTGTTCTCACTCTGATGGTGACCTGTCTGGGATTGTTTAGGACGAGGAGGGACTTCTTGAGTCAACAAATCTTGTACCCTTTTGTACAGTGACTGAATTCTATCAGTAAAGCCATTAAAGGTTTGCCGCCCTCTTTCAGCCCCTTGGGAAAGCTGGATGTGCTCTTCTGCTTTAATGCACAGTCAGTTGATACCCAGTCTATGTGCCTTGTAGCCTATTTGTTCTCTAATGCCAAGAGGACTCATTAGCTCCAGTTGTTCTTCTCCAGCATTCCTCTTTTTTGTGTGTTTATAGAGAATAGTATTTCCACTCAGCTTTCACCTGGATAAGCTAAAGAAACCAGGCTCCTCCAGACCCCTCTCTCCACAACAGGCTTTCTGTTTCCTTTGTTGTGTTAACCCTTTCCTGAAATTTTTAATCTTTCTGGAACACCAGTGACCAGAAATGTAAATTCTGTTGCAGGTGAGCTGCGGTCCCTGCCAAAGCTTCCTGGTCTCCTCCGAAAATACCTGATGCCTTACACAGGCTAGTCAGGCACGTTACGTCTGTGACTTGTATCCTAAGTAATTCCCAGTTGATGCAGTTTCAGATTGTAGCATAGATTTTTATTAATTCCAAAGTACGTGATCTTTTCTTGGGTCCTTCAGTTGGTTTAGGAATACTTGGAAAGTATTCTGAAAACTTCTTATGAAGTGCTCTGAGCATGACAGCTTCTGTTTTCAAAATTTATTATTTTGTTTGGGGGAAACCAAGCTTACTTGTTAAATTTTGGAGTTCAGCATGTCTTGGATTTAAAAAAAAAATGTGATACTAATGAATCACATGTATCATGTTCAAGTAACCATACACTGTTTGTAAAAGCAACTTATCTACTGGCTTTATAGAGCAGAGTAAGTTTCAGTGATCACTTTCAGAGACTTTCTGTTAAGTGTATTAATTGTTTGAAGATACAGGCTGATATTTTTAAAAAAAGCTTCTCTTTTTAAAGGTGCAGAGCAAAGAGCAGATACATACCTTGAAGGAAAAGACCAACTGGGAGGTTGGTTTCAATCCTCTCTATTAACTAGTGTGGCAGCAAGGAAAAAAGCACCATATAAGTAAGTACATGGATTGCAAACACATTGCTAGTTCATTTATTAAATATTGGGCTTTTGATGGTGTGGCAGTAGTGTATAAACAAAAGAAACCAAGATGTTAAGTATATGATTTATGTTCTTACGTTTTTCAGTATAAAGCTTTCCTCAGGTTAGATTGTAATGGACTTATTGTTTAAATTTTTTCCATCATAATTTTAATAGATGTTTTCTTTCTCAGTCATTCAGGTATATCCTATTACATTATCAGATATAGGTCCGTTCTTTTGCCATCTATCTTATTCCCATAATCAAAGGGAGGTGAAGTATGAAAATCTCTTAAGATCATTGACTTGTGAATTGAATGTTAGGCTGTAAGGAATTCAGAATCATCGTGTGCATGTCTTACGCTGAAGCTGTGACATACTGCTTGTCCCCTTGAAGATGAAGCATGGGAAAGGGTAATGTTGGTCAGTAGCAAGGAGATTGTGCAATTTGGAGAAATGTATTGGCTTAAAGAGTAAATAATGCTTTAGTCTTTAATTCATCTAAAATACGTGTGCCCTGGATATCTGCAAACAATCTGTTGCTCACATGGCAAAATTAAATGAGGAAAACAAATTAGTATGCATTACTCAAATGATAGTGCAGCATATTCATGATTGGTTGAACTTGACAGATGAAGCCTCAGGCTTACCAAAAATAAAGGATTTCTGTATGTTTCGACTTACAAATATTCTCATTAGAAATGTATTCTTAATGTAGTTGGGGTTTTTTTGTTTTCTGGGATTTTCTTTTCACTAAAATTTTTTCTTCAGGACTCTGGTAGTTCATGGATTTACTCTTGGTGAGAAAGGGGAGAAGATGTCTAAATCTATTGGCAATGTGGTTGACCCTGATGTAGTAATCAACGGAGGTGAAGTAAGTCAAGGTCTTGAGTTTCTTAGAATCGCTAGTTACAATTTTTCACTACTAGATTCTGCAACTGGTGTGTGGTGTGTTTTTTTCTAAACAGCTGTCTTGTAGCAGGACTCTGTGAAGTTTTTCTAAAGACTTTGGCTACACTGCACTTCCATTTGGCTGGAGTAAAAACCTTGAGTCGTTTTGCTTCAGCTGTAGTGCTTTAAAAGCCCAACTTTGTTTTGTGCTAAAAGAAAAGAAAATACACTATATAGAAGGTGTAGAATGAATCGCAGAATCACTGGGGTTGGAAGGGACCTCTGGAGATCATCTATTCCAACCCCCCTGCCAGAGCAGGGACACCTAGAGCAGGTTGCACAGGACAGCATCCAGGAGGGTTTGGAATGTCTCCAGAGTCGGAGACTCCACCACCTCTCTGGGCAGCCTGTTCAGTGCTCTGCCACTCTCAAAGTAGAAAAGTTCCTCCTCATGTTTAGGTGGAAGTTCCTATGGTCAAATTTGTGCTATCTTGTCCTATCGCTGGGCACCACTGAAAAAAGACTGGTGCCATCCTTCTGGCACCCTCCTTTNTGGCAGCACAGCCTTCCAGTGTGTCAGCCACCCCCCCCAGTTTTGTGTCATCAGCAAACTTGCTGAGGGTACGCCCTACTCCTTCATCCAGGTCATTGATGAATATGTTGAATAGGACTGGACCCAGTACCGACCCCTGGGGAACAGGGGTAGAATGGTCCCTTTTTACTTGGCAACACTGTTGATGGAATGACAGGGAGGGATTTTAAAAAAATAAAATAAAAAAAAAAACCCCAAAAATTAACCTTTGCTTTCAAACTGAAACCTACAAGCTGAGCCTAGCAGTACAGCAGCCAGAGCAGCAGCTGCACCCCAGCAGTCTGACTGCTCTCAGACTGGACTGTTTATTGACTCTGGAAACTTGCTTCTTTCCGTGATCAGTGAGGTTGCACTGCAGGTGATGCTCTGAATTTTTTTCCCCTCCCCAGTCCTGTTGTTGCTCTTTCTGAGGCTGCTAAGCAGATTTTGCAGTTCTCCAGGCAAAAGAATCAATCCTTACAAGGCTTGCTTATCTGATTCAGTAAAACACACAATAGTTTCTATCCTTTCAAAAAGAAGAAAAGCCATTTTCAGAGTTGAAAACAGCCTGAAGGGGGGAAAAAAAGTACGTAGTTTTAGATATTAATATTGCTATTTTAATGTTAAGTGTTCAAAGGATTCAAGGCTGTAAGATGAGTTTATCTCAATTTATCTGAGTTCTAGCATTGCCTGTACACAGACTGCTGCAAGTATATATTGTAGCCCTGGCTTAACTGTAAATCTTGCTAAAAGAGGGTGAAAGCCTCCAAATAGAGTGGCCTTCTGGGCACACTCGCAGGTATATTCACAGGGCTGACAACACAGAATTGCACTGCTCACTATGCTGCAGGACCACCGGCAGTTTTACTCGTGTGCCTTTTTGTCTCTACTTAGGATCACACCAAGGATCCTCCATACGGTGCCGATGTTCTCCGCTGGTGGGTGGCAGAATCGAATGTTTTCACTGAGGTGCTGATCGGGCCTGTTGTACTTAATGCTGCAAGAGATGACATCAACAAGGTAAGAGCCAAATACACTAACGTTCTTCGTTCTAATGACAGGTCCTCTTCATACTTGGTTTTGTGTTGGCTGAGTAGAATTCATTGCAAAGCTTTTCCATCTTTAGACTAAGGAAAGCTTTTCCAAACTCATTTAGGTAGGTACTACTGCTTTTTACATCTGTGGATCAAATAGTAAACTGTATTAAGGAAAAGACTGGGTTTTGTAGCATGCTTCAGTAATAGCCGGTCTTTTCTTTACTTTTCTGTAGGGCATTTTGGCATGTGTTCTTCATGGTACTTTTGTAACTAGTCGAACAATCATTTTGAAAACCAGCCAACTTTAGTTAATTCATTATAGAATATTATCGTTTTGTGTTTCACCTGAAGTGCAGGCCATTAATGTTTAATTTGTCTGGTTTGTTCCTAGCTTCGGAATACACTCCGCTTCATGCTGGGAAACATGGCTGGCTTCAATCCAGAAACTGATTCCATCCCCGCTTCAGAGATGTACATAGTAGATCAATACATGCTGCATTTATTGCAAGATTATGGCAGCAAGGTAGGGGTAAATTGTATTTAGATGAATATCTATGTAAAGTTTTTCATTGGTTATACCCTCTAGGGAAAATTCTTTAAGTGTATGAGTAAAGAGTGTATGTCAAGTCGGCAAATTATGACCACAAAGGTTTGTGTCATGCAATGTGCACTCCCTTAAGCCCATTTCAACTTTTGAGAAGAAGGCTTTGTTTTTAACATTCTTAACTTGGTTTTGACATCAACTAGTTTTTCCCACTCCACCCACCCACCCCAGGCCTCAAATTAGAATTCTTTAGAAATGGTTAGAATAGCATATAAAAAAACAAACCCAAAAACTTCTAGAGCTTTGGAAATCTGCTGTAGTCCAAAATTTAGTCATTTCTGTCACTCAGAACCATTCTTGCTGAATGAGAAGGTATGGGCATATTTTCTGGGGTTCCCCCTGTCCTTTCCCCTCAGCTTTGAATTGAAATTATTTCTTTGTTCACTGAATTAGCTCCTCCCCCCCACCCGCCACCCCCCC